>JAYDZK010000113.1:147833896-147885146 GCA_034509185.1 Euphonia xanthogaster | reverse complement strand
TTTTTTTTTTTTTTTTTTTTTTTTTTTTTTTCCTCCTCTCCCCTTTTCTTTTCCTCCCCCCCTCCCCTTTCCTTCCTCCTCCTCCTCCCCTTCCCCCGACAGCGTAGCCGGGGCTCGGGCTCGCTCCCTCCCCCGTGCCCTCCCCTGCAGCCGCCGCCGCCTCCGCCGCCGCACACACGGAGACATGTACCCGGGAGCCCCCTCCGCCGGACCCGGTGAGATTTCGCCCGGGTTTGTTTCCCTCCTCCGCTTCCCCCGGAGCGGCTTTCCCGAGCCGTGTCCGTGGGGAGCCCCGGGAGCGCCTCGTCCCCCCCGGCTCGGGCCTGGCTGGAGCGGCGGCCGCGCTGGCCGGGGGAGGAAGGAGGGTCAGGGCGCCGCCGCCACCTCGGGCAGGGCCGCGTGTCCGGAGGCCCCTCTGAGGGGAGGGTCGCCTTCCCTGCCCCGCTCCCCCCGCCCTCTGCCGAGCCCTGAGGCCGGCGCAGCTCCCGCTGCGGACCGGGGTCTCCCATTTCCTCTCTCCCGGCTCCATCCTGGGATTCCCGGCCGGCCGCGTGTTCGCCGGCGGCCGCGCCGCGGTGGTTGTGCTGGGGAGGTGCGGGGGAAGCGCCCGCGTGTCGGGAGGGCTGGGAGAGCTGGGGGCAGCGTTAGGTGTGCTCAGGATCGCTCTGTGGTGGGAGCAAATCTGGGAGCAAAGGAAAGGTGGACGTGTAAAGAAGGGTTAGCAACTCTCTTAGGGACATTTAGTATCACTTTGGGGAAATACAGATTAATACTGTGCGAGTTTGTGCAGTTCATGTGAGACAATGCTTTCTCCTTTTTAGTGTTAGGCTGCGGTGAGAATTCTTACGTAGAAACAACAGTGTTTGGGTGACTGGCACCTAGTTTTCTTCTAGAAAAGTTTCAGAATAAATGGAACTTTATTTTATGCTACTGTTTTGCATAAAATTCCTTTCCTTGGAGGGATAATCTACCAAGGACTGGTGTAGGGAAATACAGGACCTGTAACTGAGATGTCTTTTAGTGCTCCTCTTACAGATGCTTCTGTAAAAGCATTCATATCTTGGGATCCACAGTTAGGTGTTGGCTTTTTTTTTTCTTTTTTTTTCTTCCTCTGACAGGATGATTGTTTTCCTTTTGAAGTACAGCTGCTCTGTTTTTACTTTCTCACCGGGCTCTTGCTGGCACAGCAGGCAGACAGTTCTCTACAGCTCTGTGTCCCCAGACTGATGTTCAATGACTTGCTTTTACGTGTAACATCATTTGCACGTTTCAGCACCAATAACTGTAGAACTGGAGGTGAAATCCTTTGGTTGTTTCTGGTGTCGGGTTCCCTTGCTCAGGCACAGGTACACTTGCAGTTTACAGGTGCTCTTGGTGGCTCACATCGGGCTGTTGCTGTGTTCACCTCCTGCTGATAGGTCTTGTTCGAAATGGTGCTTAAAGAGACAGATAATTAAAAATATCTGATAATTAAAATATCAGTGCTGAGAGCAGTTTCATGTGTGGGAGTCTCTTTATTTACTCTCTGTCCGATCCCACCAGTTTCCCTTTCGCTTGGAGTGATCTCCCAGCTGGTGGCTGCTATTTGCCATCAGGGACCCACGTTTGGTGTGAAGGAATGTTTTCCCCTTCCTGAAACAACAACCTCTTAACCTCGGGCTCCTGGCACTGCTGTACTTTCACCAAGTTCTGGGTGGCTGTGTGCTGTCGCCGCTGCGTGTCTCGGGCTCCTGCTGTTCTGCTGCCTCCGGCCGAGCTCATCTTGTGCCTTGTTTACTTCCGAGTTTATCGGTGCGGCTCAGCCCTTTCCCCCTGCGCGGCGCTGGGCAGCGGCCGTGTCTGCGCCGGCCCGGGAGCTGCGAGTTCTTCTCCACATGGTGAGCGAGGCTCTGCTTCCTTCCTGTGAAATCATCCACGGACAGCCTCAGCAGCTCAGTGGCTTCTGGCAGCCCAGGCCGCTTCCTGCTCCGCTCCACACACAAGGCAGGGCATCGTGGAGATTTTTTATTAGAGCGTGGCTGTTCTGTGGAGCAGGGACTGTGGAGTCCCCTGCCACATGTTAATCTGAAAACTACAAACCCACTGTGTGTGAAATCCTGCTCGGAGGAGAGAGCACAAGTGTGGTTTACAACCCCTCAGCGAACCAGGGCTGCTGTGAACACAGCGGAGAGCTGCAGCCTCTCCAGGTCTGTCAGCACATCCTTGACGCCAAGGAAAGGCTCCATTCATCTCTGCCCTCTCCAGACGCCGCTGATGTGCAGGAGCTGCTTTGCTCTCCCGCTTCGTGTCCAAACTGGGCTGTGCAGCCGAGCCCATCCAAGGGTGCCCCTGGTGCTGGCCTCCTGCCAGAGGAACCGCTCAATTTGCCCCAGGGTTTGCTATTTTAGTCTTAATTCTTTTTCTGGAAACAGTATCAAGCAAGTTAGGAGACCGTATCTGACTGATTTCAAAACATTGCTGCTGAACGTGCAAAGTTTGTTCAAACATGCTGTTACATCAGGAGTAACGTGGATTTTTGTACACGAAGGGGTTGTTATGAAATCCCTGTTTCCATAATTAGGAAATTAATGATCCCTTTTTGCTTTTTCCCAAATACTGAGTTCTTGACGTGGTATTGAATTTGCTGTGACATTGTGTCCATACCCTTTTTTTAGCTTCAAGAAAGAGTGAAAAGTCAAGAATCTGAAAATCTGAGAGGGAATTTGTTTTTGCAGAAAAATCTTGATACTGCTACTTTTTGGTGTACTTTTTTTAGAAGGACATAAAATTGTCGTAATAGAAGTACTGTCATTCAGTCAAAAGACTTGATTAAAAGCTACATAAACTTCTGGAACTTGCACTTCTAGGTCTTAATGTATTTATTAATTCTAAACTTTAATTATGTATTTATTTACTAATATATTTATTAATTCTAAACTTTGCACACCAGAGATTTCTCTTTTATTCTTTGAAAGGATACTTGGTTTTGCCTGGTGTTGAGGGTCCTAATTTATTGTTGAAGCAGCAGTTGTCTGAAAAAGAGTGTGAAGTTGATTATAGCTTTGCATGTGAGTTTTTTTTTCCCTAGCACAAAAACCAACTTTATTAAATTAGTGGAACTAAAGTTATTTTCTTGTCATTTAGTTTTAAGTTACCCTTTAAAAACTGTGAATAGACTGTTGAAACTTTTAAGTCCGTTTTGGTTTTCAGTGCAGGTACTTGTTTTTGCCTTCCATATATTTTCTTGAAGATTTTGGATGTTAGATGTTGATTCTCTTTGGGAGTCTTCAGTCTTAAAATGTGATGCAGGGAAGAGTGTGCTCATGCCTTAACCAGGGTAGTAGAAATGGCAATATCTTCATCTGCTTGAATTTAATCCACCAGTGTCCTCTTAGCTTGTGTTTCAGTGACAGTGGATGTACAGTTTCCCCTGTATATCCTGTTAAAGGTCTGTCCTTCTTAAAAAATCTTTCTCTGTTCTCTTGGGGGTGGATGTGGACCTGGTCTTACTCTGTTGCTGGTATCACAGAGTCATCTAGTTTCTTTGGCATAATTTTAGACCATAAATTTATGCTGAAACTCCTTGTAAGCTGCCACACAAAGAGGGGGGAATGAAAACTTTGTATGCAGCCTCAACTCTTTTCGTTTTTGCTAAAATTGAAATTGCATTTGACAAAGTTACAGCCTACAAAACACAGCATGACTTTTTTGAATGTGTTGTTGTCAGGACCAATATATTTTCCTAAGGAAAGAAAAATTCAGTATCATCATGTTGCCTCAGATAACTGTGTTGTCTTCAGGTGGCTTAAAGATGAGGTGGTTTGATGGAAAGATAATTGGTGATGTCAGATGTGACACCAAACTTTCTCCTTTCCTTGGTGAACTGAACTATGCTATTTGCTGTTGAAAAGTGAAGCATCTTTTTCAGCAGTGATTCTCATGCTGACTTTGCAGTTATGTGGGATTTTGTGCACTTATTTTTACTTCATCTTGAAGTTTTTCCCTTTGGCAGAATTGTTGTGTGCTCGTACATATTTAGTGGTGCACTGGAATGTAAAGAAGCAGGGCAGAGAACACCCAAACCTTCCTGACTTCCAGGAAAGTTCTTTTTTCACAATCTGTAGCCCTTCCTTCACTGCTATCACCACCAGTCTGCCTCTCTTTCACAGAAGGCTGAAAAAGGGATATAAATGCTTTAATTCAGTAAGAAAAAAAGCCTTAGATGATCATCTGATGTTCTTGTACCCCTTAGAACTGTATAGGAGGGAGAGATTTTTCCATTTCAGAAACCAGCCCTTCTAAACACTTCTGGCCTTCCAGAAATTGCAGGGATCAGCCAATGAACACAGTAAACTTCTGCTAGATTGGCTTTGCAAACACAGATAGTTTTAACTAATTAGGAACTTTTCATGCCTGCTGAAAATCCTGTTCATGTTGGCTAAGCCTGACCTGACAACAGCTTCACAGAACTTGTAAGGGCTGTCAGAATTTTGGTGTTTTGCTTCCCTTACTTGATATTTATGCAAAATACTTGGTTCTGTTTTTAGTGATGGAGTTTCTAATATTCAGCCTACCAGAAATTTTATCTAAATCTCTAAATGAAGAAAAGTCAGCCTCCAGTATCTTATTTTTGGTAAGTTATGAACTAGAGAAAAAAAAAAGCTGGTGGAAAATATTACGTAGTTTTGACTGTAGTGGCTGTGGGTAGGGATCTGTTCCATGCATTGTCCAATTAATTTGTTTTAGTATCTTGCTTCCTTTCTGATGTACTCACAAAGCAGCCCAGTAGAATGTAAAATGTCTCTTACCCTATTGACTAGGGAAGCACAGCCCTTTGAATTCAGTGCAGAGGGATTTTTGGTTGTTTTTTTTCCCCCACATATATTGTAATACACAAATTTGAATTTAAAAATTTCATTACACGTTTTATACTGCAGAAATTGGGAAAAGACAGATCTGGATAGTATCAACCCCAGGTAAACTGAGTTTGTGTAGTGTCTCTCTTGTTTTACACCAGAGCTGTAAATTGTGAGTCCCTGTGGTAGCCATTTCTAAGAAGTTGTGCTTTGAAGAGACTTTCTAGTACTGTCCAGGAAGTGGAGTTTTTTTAACTCCTCGAGACTGAGGTGATGCTTGTATTTTTATATACTCAGGACTGTTTTAATCAGTGGTGTCTTTTAGTCTGTTTAGTAAGCACCACAGATGAGTGCAATTCATTTTAACCTCTCTATTTTAATTGTTTTGCTTTTATTGTTCTCTTTTCAGAACAATATTTGGTGCTTTCAAATAAAAAGTTTTCGTGCGAGTATTATTTCATCTGTTTCTGTACTCTGTCTTTGCATTTCATATTAAGCAAAATTGCTTCTCCTAAATGCCCTGCTTTGTAGCTGTGCTGCAGCTGTGAAGCCATGTGGCACCTGGTGTCCAGGCTTTCTAGGAAGGAAAGGTTTGTTTGGGTGGTTTGTTTTTTTTTACTGTATGACTTCACAAAACTGGACCCAGCCAAGGTGAAAGCAACCCATTGATTTAGATGGGACAGTACTGTGGATCCTGGCATAATCAAGTCAGTCCAAAGCTTGCCTTGAGGTTTTTCTTTTGATTTGGGTACTCATTGAGCTGTCCACAGTGCTACCGAATTTTGTTACTGTTTGGGTTGTGAAAGGGATTTATTTATTTTTTTTAATCACAGGTGTGGTGAGAGTGATTTGTTCTCTCCTGTTGTAATTTGTTTTTCCTGTTCTGTTTTTTGTAGTGCTGCTCAGTTGTTTTCTGTCTTGTATGGGAGTTTATTGCCCTCTGCAGTGAAAATGTTGGGGACCAGATCCCACATTCATAAGTCTGGAGTCATGCAAGTGTCTGTCTTTGGGAGAAGCATTAAAATATTTAACTTTACAGAGATGCAGAATAACTCCAGTTATGGGCTCTACATCTGCAGTTTTGAGCTCTACAGTTTTTCCCAAAAGCTCTCCTGGCACAACCTGATTGAATTCTCTTGTAAAAGCTGCTTTATAATCAAAAGGTGGAGAATATTCTTGATAAAATATGTGTAAGTCTGAAGAGTGTGTGTTTAAACAGTACATGAATTTACTGTCTCCTTGTGTCACTTCCAGCCTGTGTTGGGTGTGACAAGAGGAGATGCAGAGCAAAACTGAAGTTTTCATTTTTTTGAGAAGTAAACTAATCTCAGCATGTTATCTTGGGAAGCTTGAAAATACACTTCTGAAACTTATCAAGTGTATCAAGTGGTATTTGTGATTTTGTATATAGTGTAGGAAAAAAGTAACTCCTTTGTGGCCACTGAGGAGCTGCCTTGGCAGTGCTGGACACCATGTGTGGCTCTGTTTGAGCTGCTCATGTCAGAGAATTGCAACTTTCTGTCTAGGCAATGCTTTTTTTAATGTTCTTAGTTTAGTCATGAAATTTACACAAGAGCTTATTAATGTGAGAAAATAATGAAATTTTAATTTTAATTTAGTAGTAGGAAGTGTGTGTGGATGTGCTAATTTAGATTTATTTTAAATAAGCCAATTTTAGGAGAATTCCCAAGGGTGGAGGTTTCACTGGCTTAGCTAGATCAATCAAAAAATTGTTTGAAGTTAAACCTGTCATGTAGATGAATAAAACTTTAAAATATAATTATTGCTGGGGCCTCATTATATACCTTCTGAAACTTGTTTAGCAAGTGTTTGCTATTAAAGGACAGGCATCTGTTCTTAGAGAGGGTGAATTCCTGTCTAAACATTGCTGTGTTCTTGACTTTGATAATGAAGTTCTTTCTTTGTCCTTTCATACAGCTTGTGGTTTACACTGAATGCTCCCTTTCTGCTGGTTTTTGTGGGCTTTTAAAATCAATTTCTCTGTTGGTTTTACACTCTTGCCCTATCATGATGAGGATTTTAGATATGATGGAGTCACTGCTCCATCATATCTGAAATCCTCATGGAGGACAAGGCTTTGGGAGAGCAGGGGGTTCTCTTGTTTGTGGTTTTTTACTGCCAGTGAAACCTAAATAATGCTACTTGTCAACTTCAGCTCTGCTGACTTAAATATTTCTGTTGTGAAACAGAACTCTCTCTATTGAGAGACATAGGTTTAAATAGAAAACCCCAAAAACCACCAACCCTCCAAACCATATGCAAAACAAAAAATAAAATAGAGCAGAAATCCAGGTTCATGTAGAAATGACAATGCAGAGGAATTTATTTCTCGGTGAACCAGTGCATTTCATTTTGGGAAGAGCTTCAGTGTTTAATGAGGGAATTCTTAGGAATAGCTCATAGGGATTCAGAATATTTGCATAAGGGTGTGTTGTTTAAAAGTCAGAGCTTCTTTCAGAAGGAGGAAACTTCCTGCCAGGGCAGGGAAATGAAGCTTTGTTGTCTGGGTCTCGTTATGTGATAAGAACACAGTAGTGGTGGTTTTTTCCTGATTGTTTGACTTGCAAATTCCCTTTAATATCAAATTTCAGGGAGGCCTCTCTGTAGCGAACTTTTATGCGACTTTTTTATGTTTCATAGCTGAGTTTTAGTTTGTATCAGGTAATATGAGAACATCAGTTGCTTACAAGAAGCAGGTGCTGGAAAAAACCCTGAGGTGTATGGGAAAAAAAAAATTCTGATAGGGGACTTCTGCTGCCAGCCTACACTCTGTAATAGCTCAGTTATTCCACTATTAGGAACCTGCATTTTGCCCTCTCTGCAGTGATGCTGAAAACCACAGGCCTATCTCTGGAAACCACAGGAGATGATAAAATAAAGCATAACCTCGGATCTTAGCTGGGAATTTTTCTATTCTGAAACTAAACCATGAGAGTGTTCATGTGTTTGTAGATTAATCCAGTGTGGGTATGGGAAAAGATTATTTTTTTTCCCAAGGAAGACACAACTACTTCGGAATTACAGCTCTACAGTTGAGTTTTGTATATTAAAAACTGTTACGGAATGAAGACAACTTAATTTTTAGCTTTAGATTTTGCACAAAAACACTGCCAGCCAAAGTTTGTGTGGGTATGAAATGTGCTTGCAAAGGTACAACTCAAACCAGAACCATCCTAACTTCTTTCTTTAGTTAGCTGAGGACAAATCACTTCTGTGTTTCATTAAGTTGTGCACAATGCAGATCCCACAGGGATCGTGGATCTGGGGCCTCTGTGGCACCAGCTCCCAGCTGGTGAGGCACAGCACATGGAGAACCATGCCAGTGGCCATGGAAGAGAGCCTGAGCCATCAGAGCCCATGAATTCAGTGGAGCTGGTGTGCCTGTGGGCACTGATGGCTCTAGAAATGCAGGACGAGAGGATGGGGTGTGGATGGTAGGGGAAGGAAAAGTGTTGGGGGAGCACTGCTGAGAACTCTGACTGTTTCAGGGGATTTCATCTATCCAGCATCCTCTCGTGGGCTGTAATGCAGAAACCAGTTCTTACTGTTTCTGAGGAGGAAAAAAAAAATCTTTGAAAGCCTGAGGTGTGGAGGTAATGGAGTGTCAGGGTGAGCTGTGCAGCTCTGGTGGTGCTGTGTGATGGCAGGTGGGCTGTGCAGGTGTGGGAGTACCTAATGATGGGGCTGTGTACCCCTGGCTGAGCTCAGCTCTGCACCTGGCAGCAGCTGGATTTACTGTGGCTCCTGGGGACTGAATGGAGTTGCTTGTCTGTCTCATGTTCACACCAAGTAGTGATGGAAACTTCAGTCTGTGTGTTAAATTTTTTGGGAGGGTCAATCCTGATGTCTGAAGAAGTCATGCTTTACCAGTCTTGTAGTGACTCCAAACCAAATCAAGTAAATCCAGTGAAGGGTGGGTTAGGCTGTTTCCTACACACCTGTGCAGTTCCAAGTGTCAGTACAGAAGGAGGGGGAGCCACATTTCTTTCCTGACCTAAATGCAAACAAGGGGTAAGGAAAGCGAAATGTGGGATGATGAGTATGGAATTTCTGGTCTTACCTTCTTTGGAGGAGAAGCAGCCTGAAGGGAGCAATAGGTGCTAGTAGTTGGGTTGGGCTTTTTTTGTTCCCTCTTAAAATATGTGTTTATTCACTTTGGGTCTTTTGAAATGGCAAAGAACAGAGATTGTATTGAATGGAGGCATTGCTTTTTATGAATGCAGAAAATACCATTATATTCTGTATTTCAAATTGTTAGCAAAGACATCTGGAGTTAGTTCAGCATCATTTTCTAAGGCATGGAAAAAGGAATGAATCACGATGGTCAAATGTGATAAAAAGCACTAAGAATGTTCTCCGTTTCCCCCTTCATTGAGTAGAAATTTGTCTGAAGATGGAGTTATTTTGTACTTTGAATTCACATTTAACTTCAAACTGGGCTGCTGACTTGTGGGTAAGCCATAAGCATCCCTCCATTGTTTGGCTGAGGCTCTCTATTTGGATGACTTAATTCAAGCTGCAGCTTGTAATTAAAAGCATTTCTCTGTGGCCCTTAAGAAGGGTTGTGGTAGGACTTGGTCAAATTCCACGTGCAGGGATTGGTTAAAGCACCTGGTTTGTGAGCAGTGAGGATGGAAGTTCTGCACTTGGGGTGCTCTGGTGGTGCTCTGCCACTGCTCACCCCACTTGTAGGTGGTGAGAAGCAGCTTGTTGGCATTTAAAAATTTGGAGGCTGACTTGGAAGGTCAAGGCTGCAAGGAGAATGTGGGAGGAAAGCAAAGTGCTACCACTTGGTGCCTTTTGCTAGTTGACATTGTCCAGAAGCAGCTTGTGGGCTGGAAAGAACCATTCTGCTTTCTGCTGGAGCCTTGATCTCTTCCTCTTCAGTTCTTTTGTTCTTACATATTCCTCTTTGAAATGTGGTCCTGACTTAAAAGCAAGCTGGATTGATGTCTCTCTTCTCCCTTTGATCTGTGACTGCAGCTCACACCTTTGGTGTCTGGGAGTGATTCTGCTCTCAGTGATCACATCGCTTCTGGCACTGTGGAAGGGTCGTGTCTGTATCCTGCAGAGGTCAGAAAGGCATCAGGGTAACCAAGAGAGCTGCAGATCTCTAACTGATGACTTATTCCAGACAAAATCATCATAGAATGGGCTGGGCTGGACCTCTGAAGATCATCCTGTCCAACCTGCCTGCCATGGGCAGGGACATTTTTCAGTAGGTAAAAGGGTTGACTTGAAGGTTAATCTTGCATGAATTCTTTCACAGGAAGTGCCCATTATTCAATAAAATTATGTCTGGAGTAGTCTACTGAACATAATGAGATTACAGTTCTGAAGGCAGTGCTGTTTATCCAATACTTTCACTCTTTGTTAAGGTATTTAGTTTCATACTACAGCACTAAGAAACTGGAAGCAATCTGGCAGAGTAGCATCAAACATCTCAGTGGTCATGCAAGGGCCTTAAAATGTGACCAAATGTGAGGACAGCTCCTTCATTTTTGCTCATCAGTATTAAGCCAGCCCTTTGCTTGTAGCCCACTTTGGCACATGCAATGTGCTGTGCTTACAAAGTGTGGTAACTGCTCACTGAGAGACCAGAAGAACCTTTTGAGTGGGGTTTTGACACAAATGACAACTGAAAATCTGATTACATCATCTCCTCTGCTCTCCTTGTGTCTTGTTGAGTTCTTGGAGATTAATAGGTACCTCTGTAACATTTTTGTTGTGCATTATCTAATCAAGAATGTTATAGCTTGATTGAAGAGCTTCTGGTTTCCAGGCTCTAAAACATCCTTAATGAGCAGCAGACAGAGTTACAGGTCCCATATAGATTCGTCTGCCCCTAAAATATCAAGGGACTGTGAGCTGCAGCTTTGAGTTTCCCTTATCTCACAGAAAACACTGCCAGCCTCTCTCCTATCGTTCCCTAACGGTTCTTAACAGAAAGCCAGAAGTTAAACTTCTTTATGAAACCCAGACAGTCAGAAAACTTGAAGAGATCCCCAAGTTTTTCTTTCGTTGGGTCCTAAAAAGAAAAAGGCTGAACTCCCTGTTTTTTTTTTTTCTTGTTCTATTTATGTGTGACTAGCATACATAAAAACTCTGCACAGATCCTGTCGAGGATCTGAACTAGGTGTTTTCCACAATTTTCTGAATTCCTTCTGTTACTGGTAGTTGAATAACTATTTGTAGAAATCTTATTTCCCCTGGTGTGGGGTGTCCCCTTTCCAAGTCTCCCTTTCTCCCACTTCAAAGAGCACTTCCAGGAGGGGACATGACCCTTTTGCAAGCCCTGTGACGGGGCACTGGGGGAAGGAGCATGTGGCACCCCAGGAGAGGTGAAGGGAATCAGGTGGGTAGGAAGAGGAGGGGAAAGGGTGATCTTGATGATCTTCAGCTTCTCCAGTGGGCTCAGGGGGACCTTTGGAGCAGAGGGAGCCACTCTTGTGGCAGGTGCACCAGAACAGGGCAGAAGCTGGAGCATAGGGAACTCCAGTTGAGTAGAAGGCATGTTTATTTTACCATGGGGGTGGAACAGATTATAAGAGGTGTTGTGGAAACTCTGTTCTTTAAGCTATTCAAAACTTGACAGGTCAGCCTGGTCTCTTCCCACCTGTGTTGCTCTGTGTTCATGATCCTCTGCTCCTCTGCAGCAGCTGCTGGAGGGTGTTCCTTTGCCAGTCTTGGTTCTTTTTAACCCAGTCATGATGAACACATTTGTAATTTTATTTATTTCTTGCCGTTCTGGAGGCAAAATAGCTGCTCAGTAGTTGAGGACAAGTTATTAAATCCCTTTTTTTTGCCCAAGGAACGATGCATCCTCTCTGTGTCTGTGTGGTGGCATCAGAGACTGACCTGGAGGCAGCAGTGAATGTGCACAGTGGTTGTACCTGAAACACCTTCACTGATGGTCTGGAGGAGCAGCCCCATTATCTGATATTGGAAACCTTAACCCAAAGTGATCCTTTCAAATAAGGCTTCCTTCACCTTAGTTTCATTTCGAGATTTTAGGAAAATGGTTTTAGAGAGCCTTCCCCTTGGAAAATGTAGATTGCATGAGCCCAATGCTAAAACCTGCAGAGAGTTGTGAAAACATCACCTGGTTATTAAATATGAGTTATGACTTGCCACACAAGGAAACTTATTGATATAATTGCACTGGTGTAATTATGCTCAGATGATTCCCTGTGTCGACAAGCCCTTCCATGCAACTTGTTTGGCCCCTTCTTATTTAGTAACTCATTAGGCCTCCGACTGCACATTAAAATTGCATAATTCTTTGCTAAAAAATCTCCAATGTGCAAGTTTAATGCTGACTGGCAGCACTTCCAGCATGCTGAGCAGGCCAGCAGTTAAGCTTTAAAAAATGGTGAAGGACAAAAGAAATGAATGCTCCAAGTGTGGGGAATGGTTAATGGAGCACATGGTCCTGAAAAACCATCATTGCATAATTGTGTGGATTTTAGAGTGGAAGCTTGTCAAAGTGTGTGGCTCATTCACACCTTTTATAGACTAGGAGTGTCTTGGCCTGCTGCCTCCCTGAGTCACTTTTCTCTTTGATTTTGATCCTCTGTAATGTGCAGGAGTAAGAGCAGCCAGCCTTGTGTTCACAATAGTTTTCAATTTGCAAAAATTAGTTTTACTAACACAGCATTTCTGTGATTATCCAGGTTTCCTCTACTGCCACCTTTCCCCCCCTGTCTTTTGACAGAGTAATTTTGCTTGATTGCTAATTTTATTTCATAAAACTGCCACAAGACTTAGTTTTCTGATATCGGTCTTTTCCAGATTTTTTGGTAGAAATTGCTGCTTTTAAGATTGATAGCTATGAACATTTTGTTTATGTAAATGGGATGAATTATAATAGAAAGTCTGGTTTCTCCCCTGATAAAAGTGAGCCTAAAGACAGCATGTGGGCACCTCATTATTCCACACCCAGCTTACCTTAATTCACACCTTGAAAAGGGGGCTCTTGATGGTCTCAATCATCATATCAAGGCTGAAATGCTCTCATTATTCGTTTTATTGTCTGGCAAATGAGTGAGGAGCTTCCAATACTTGCCCCACGATGCTCCAGTTTGTTAGTCTTTCATCTTTTTTCTAGTCCCTTCTTTCCTTGACAGCACTTTAAAACTAAAATCCAGACATACATGTGGATTTTCCAAGGCTTTGAAAACTGTCTCCAGAAGCAGCATCTGTGTTCATGAAGGTGTCTCTGCATGAATTTTGGCAGGTTTCCCTGGGCAGGGCATCACTTCCAGCTCAGATGCCCAGTGCTGTCCTCTGTAGCACACCTCATCCAGCTGCAAAAGCTTCCTAGTAGGAACCTTGGCACTAAGGAAAATATTCCTGTATTGATACAGCTTCTGTCACACTTAAAAGTGAGTGAGTGAGTGAGTGAGTGATGGGAATTCTGCAGGGGTGTTTGGACGGGGAGATGGGGCAGCTGAATCACTTTGAATGCAGCAATTGTGCCTCCTGCTCAAGGCTGAAGGCTTCTGTCATGCTTTGATAGGAGGTCAAGCCTTATTTCTCTGTTCTGTCAGCACCAAATCCAGCATTTTGTGATTCTGTGCTTTACGGCTGCAATAAGTTCTGCACATTATAGTTTGATTTTGCTTTCTCAATTTGAGGCAGTAGTCCAAGAAGCTGGGTGGTTGCAATATTTGATATTTGGTGTTTGTCCCCTGGAGCTCAGTTCCCATCCCTGGTGCTGTAGCTGACACATCCGTGTCTGTTTCAGTGGCACAAATGTAGGCTGAGCGCTTATCGGGTCACTGCTGCTGTTTAATAAACAGTACTTATCTCCTTGAAGCAACACCCTGCCCTAAATAAGTTTTGCCTTGGGAGTTGAGCCAGAAATAGAATCCACCCCCCCCCCCCTTTTTTTTTTCTTTAATTGGATCGTAAAACCCAAATAATTGAAAAAAGTGTTTAGGATGGAAATAGAAGGTGGCAGTGGTCCTGCTTTCTGGGCAGCTTGGTGCTTTTTTATCTCTGTGAGTCATGCAGGTTATAAAACTGCCTTCACATCTTTCCCCAGGAATCTGTGCTTCTCTCAGCATTTCATCTCAGTCTCAAAAATGGGGCTGAACCCTCACTTTTATTCAGTGTTTGTCACTGAAACTCCAGTGGAGGAATGCAGTGGGGTTGTTGAGCAATGTGTGTCCATGTTGATCCCTGAACACTTACAGATAAGGCTTTGTTATGCCCCTGTGAAGCATTAAACAATCCCATTTTAAAACAGCGAGGATGTATTGCTTAATTACAAAATTTCTTAATTTGGCATAAATAGCTTGTGGGGATGTGTCCCCCCTTCCATTGTGCTTCTCTTTGTACCTCCAATTTTTAAGTTTAATTCTTTTGTCTTTTTGAAAATTACTCATGATGTACTAAATATGGCACAGAAAAGGAAGGGCAGTGGAATTAGGATGTGGCAGTAGATACAGAAATGTTAGAAGGCATAAAAATCATTGGGAAAGAGAAGGGAAATCAATATATTGATAACACTTGGCCAGGTAATAGTGGTAAGGCAATGTGGAATGCAGAGTGTGGATAACAAGAAATGGAACTGTTAAAATACAGGAGCCTGGGCAGAAAATAAAAATATTTTGTAATGGGTGGTGTTATGGGAATCATGGAAATGCACAAAAATCACAGAATCAAGTTAATGACTTGGACATAATTTTCAAATGGGAACGTTCTGTTACAGAAAGATGAAAATAAAAATGTGTGTAATGGTGATCTGTAAAGGATTCAGCAGCAGAGTGACTGAAAATGCATGTGGGAGACAGATTATTTTAAAATTTGGGAGAGGGGGTGGAAGTGATGGCAGACAGGATTCTGGAGGAGTAGAAGTGGCTGCTTTGTGCACATCCCCTTGATCAGATTTGGAGGTGGATTACAGAAGCCTTTGGTGTATTGCAAGTACAAATATTTGTGGGAGTGTTTTTTCTGCTACTTCCCAGCTGTAGTGGCAATGCTGTCAATAGCTCTGTTAGGTGTCCTGTCCACAGCAGAGGATTCCTTCCACTGAATGACACAGTGGGAATTTGTCACACCAAGCAGGGGACATGGTGACTGCAGGGCCACCTGAGCCAGTTAATCACCATCAGAAAAACGTGAAGTCACCAGAGGGCCTGGAAGTGTTGGGAAAAGATGAAAATTGATGTCTTAGAAGTCAGGATGTGTAGGAATTAATAAAAAAATAAACAGGCAAAGGTTGAGCAGAATCAGTGAGCTGTGTTTTGTCTTGCCTTGAGGGATGGAGGTGGGTAAGGTCGGATGCAGAGGCAGATGGGCTGCTCGTGGCAAGGCTGGCTTACAGATAAGAGCTAAGGTGATATTTGGCTCCATTTCTCAGGGCAGCTGTGGACACTGCAAGAGCAATGTGGATGGATAATATTCAAATAAAAATTGCTGTATTGCCATTGAAAGCAAAACTGAAGTACTGCAACATGAAGTTGTAGGTTATGGAAATGCAGATCTTCAGCAAGAAGTGACTTTAATGTGTTTATTGAGTCAATGTAGGAGAACCAGAGTCTTTGAAGGCAATGTTTATAAAAGGGAGGGAAAAAAAGGAAATTGGATTTTGCTAGCCTGAATTAAAAAGGTGGATGCCATAGAATATGTCTGGGAGATAAGATCAGAAAGAAAATTTTCAAAAATAATAACAAACCCCTCTATCATTTTCCCATTGTCAAATCTGATTAAGTATTTGGTGCATGGGGAAATTGGTGCTGACTGTTAGGAGGGTGGTAAAAATAGGGAGATACTCATGAGTGGGAAACTGGCCATGGGCAGTGTTGAGGGGTTAAATGGGGAATTGATGCTACTAATGGTGGTCTGGTCTTATTATTTCATTAGCATTGAAATGAAATGTTCATTATGAAATGTTCATTAGCAAATATTGCATAAATGTTAGGAATAAGTATGTGGAATTTCATCAGAGGTGTAGGAGGTATTATCAGGAAAAGGGGAATCTGAACATCATTCAGAAAGCAGCAGGTTAATAGATATGGATTAGAAAGGTAGATTTATCAAAGACAATATAGCTGGGAGTTCACAGGGAATTGGGAGATGATCATAAGCAACTGAAATGGGTGCAGCTGCCCTGGGTGGTCACTGGACAAGGCAGTGGTACAGCAGGCAAAAGCAGTTTAGGGCTCACTAATCTGCCTTTTCCAGTTGAGAGGTGAAAGCACAGTGTGGTTATCACTTGGTCTTCTCCAGGAAAAATCACTGGAAGGATGAGAATGATGAAGCCTGGTTTATGAGCAGGGACTAACAGAAGGAGCATAGCCTAGAATTTAGCATTAAATGGGCATTTGGTTTAAATCTAGAAGTACAGTCAGAAGTACTGTAGGCTCCTGACTGTAGGTGCCTACAAATATAGGCCACCAAATATAACCTGCCAAAAAAATAAATAATAATGGATGTTTTCTGAGCATTAGAGAAAGCCAGGGTGGAAAAGTGGTGACAGATTTTTTAATTGAAGGAATGTGAATTGTTTCTGGTAGCAAACAACTGAATTTGATAATCTTAAGAAACCACACCTGAATTCTTACATAAGTAATGAGAAGCCTCCTGGGTTATTTCACATGTGAAGATGTTGCTGCAAGTTCTTGCTCCAGAGCACAGAACACCTGAGCACTGAGGCTGCAGAAGTTTTGAATACTCAAGTTGGTACCTTGCACACTTCTCTGTGGATTTTTAATGGACTTTCCTGGATTGAAACAACAGCAAGCAGCCTTTGTGCTTCTGCTTCACATTGTCTGAGCAACAGCTAATGTTTGAGCTCAAGAATTGGGCACAGCAGCAGTAGAGTATTTGCTCTGTTTTCTGTGTGATGGAAGCAGTAGGATACAGTTTAGTTCTTATACAGGATTTTGCAGAGAGCTGCAGCACAGAGGAAAGTGGTGGAAACTCCATTTCATAGGTGTTTGCTCGAATGAATGTGGCTAGATCTGTTTTAAAATGAAGATTCTTCCCTGCAAGGAAGAGCTTGGTTCTTGCTTTCCTGCTTGGTCTGTGAAATTCCTACCCAGCTGACTTGTTGTAGGAAAATGCAACTGATTTTAAGATTTTTTTTCAGTAATTGGGACTATGAAATACAACAGATTGTGAGCCAGCATGAGAAAGAAAGAGAAAACAGAATTCATGGTCTCCTGAAAACAGGGTTTGGGCTTTTTTTTCATTTTTTAGGTTGTTTAAAAAGAGTGATGGTTTAAATGTGCTGGGCTTCACTGGTCCAATAGCCTGTAAATTTGCTGAAATGTGAATTTAAGACAGCTGATGGCTAAGTTGTGTTTTCTCTCTTTTGCAGTGCTCACACCTCCTCCCCCATTGCCACCACCAATACAGGGATATGCCTTTAAACCTCCTCCTCGACCAGATTTTGGCACTTCTGGGAGAACAATCAAACTGCAGGCCAACTTCTTTGAAATGGACATTCCTAAAATAGATATCTACCATTATGAATTGGATATAAAGCCAGAAAAATGTCCTAGAAGAGTTAACAGGTAACACTGTGCTTTGCCTTTCCTCAGTTTATTTGCAGTCTTGTTTTTCTTTGAAAAAGCTGGAGCCAGGTGCCCTCACTGCTGTCTGGAAAGATGTCTGGCTTTAATCAGTGATTTTACTGATCACTTCAATTAATAGGATATGTATATACTTTTGGTTTTTTCTTCCAAATCTTTACTTGGATTGATTTTGTCAGAATCTTAAGATGCTGCTGATTGAAGCTTCTGGTGGCAGATGGATAAGCTGTATTAGCTCTATTGAAGCTGGGTCAGTATGAGCCAACTTGATAAAAATGATTTCTTATTACCTGGTTAAATACTGGGGTGTAATTGGCTGAAGTCCTTCAGCAGGGAGCTGGTGGTACCAGCTTGTTTTCCCACCTTTCCCTGCTCACAAGAGGAGGCAAAACCCATTTGTTTGTGGGAGAGGATTATGGAGTTACTAAAGCAGGCAAGAAATTATCCTTCATCAGTAGATTCTATATAAGTGAAAAGTATGCTCCTGAAAGAGATAGGAAGCTGAAAGCAGGGATCAGCTGTCCAGGGAAACAAGCAGGCAGGTCTTGCATTTGGCATCTGCACCCTGTTGGAGTGTGCAACTTCATTGACTTGAAAAGGAGCAGCGTTGCCAGAAGTGAAACTTGAGAATGAGACTTGGCACCAGCTGGAAACCACAAGTGTCATCATCATAACTACACCTTGGCTGTAGAGGATTGGAATGGCCTGTTTATATATTCAAGAGCAAAGCCTTTCCTTGTTTAAAAAGGTGCCATGGGTGGAACCAGCTGTCATGAGAATAAACAGTGTGGAGTCAAAAAAGCCACCTGAAAGCCATGGTTTTCCTCCTGTGAGTTAATAAACCTGAGGGCATTCTCCATTGTTACACTGAGGAGTTGGTAATGATAATGTTTTCACAAAGCAGCATCACTGTGCTTTGCTGCCCTGTTTTTTGTTTTTTTTTTTTACTTCCTGTGGTGATCTATTATTAGTTTAATTTTTCAGCTGGTCAAGAGCTAACGTTAATTTTAAAAGCAAACACCGTTGTTAAGTGCATGAAGCTGAACTCTGATTTCACTGAGATGCTCTCCCTGCATTGGAGCACTGCAAAACACTTGGAGCAGTCACTTTTTTCATAAGGGAAGCTGTGAGAAATTTGCTTTCCTGAACTGTTGTCCCTGCCACCACTCCAGCTGTGCCAGCTGCTGCTGGCTGATCCAGATTGCCTCTGCAGCTCCTCTGGGGGCCAAGTGCTGCACAGCTCGTGTGTGCTTTCTGTGTGAGTACCTCCCTTACAGTCCAGTGTGGGAGTGCTTGCCACAAAAACTAAAGCAGCTTTTCTCACTGGAAAGGCAGATTCTGTTCAGTAGCAAGTTCTTCCTCCAGTGCCTGCTAATGACCTGCTCTGCTTGGTCAGGTTAGTCACTCCTCTTTTGTGATGACAGGAGCAGGTACAGATCTACACAGATGAAATGCCTTTTGCAGAAAGCAGAGATGCCATAGATGCATTCAGCAGTGGTGTGGTGGGTGTTTCTCAGGGCAGTGTGGTAAGAAGACAATTTGGATTCACATGCTGAAGTGTGTTTTATTTCTTTTGAGTGCTTACTGCTCTATTCTGTAGATGTACCAGTACTCACCTGCCCCTGGGTTTTTGTGAGCTGTGACCTATGTCTACACCTGTATTTCTGTGTGTGCAAATATATATATATAGGATTATGCAGGATGCACATGTAATCCAATTCTGAATTATGTTTTTTTTACAGCTTCCTTACAGGTTTCTAGTATTTTGGTTCTATAATTCACTTGTATATAGTAAGTAGTTTTTATCATTGCTTTATGTGATCCAGCCTCTAGAAAGGAGAGAGGGAGGTTTTATTTTTTGCTGTACTCCCTCATGTGTGTCAGCTTTGTTCTTCAGTTTTACTCCAGTTGTACTGTGACCCTGCAGACCCCACTGCAGGTGTATCCACTGTAGATGTAAGTTCCACACTGAGACACGAGCTGGAGCAGGACTGGAAAACACAGCTGGGACAACGTGCTCCTGAATCAATACAGTCTGGCTGCAATTCTGTACATGTGGCAGAAAGGCCAGGTCTGTTTGGGTAGTTGGATAGGCAGAGTGGGCAATGTGAGTTTAGTTCTGCACTCTGGGTGCTCTCAGTTTAATTTTTGAGGATTTGTGCAAGGTGAACTCTGCCTGCAGTTGCCAGCCCAGGGTTCTTGATGAGCTTGCATGAGCTTGGTAGAACAGTTGCCCCAAAGGGCTGAAGTTAATGAAGTGGTAAGTAACTCTTCTTTTAACTTTGTATGGAGAAAATAACTTATTTTTCTTAAAAATATCTCCACCCACAGCTGAGAAGCACCATTGCTAAGCACCCTTGTGGATGTGGTTTGAAGCTTGAAAACATAAATCAAGTGGAACTGTTCATTTTTTATATAAAGCAGTTTACAAATGGAAGAACTTGCTTAGGGAGAGAGTGGGGTTTCCATGCTCAATCTTAAACTTAAGGTTGAAAAACACCTCCTTCCTCCCACCCTCCCAGTTACATGCTTGTTCATTCAGACCCTGCAGACCTGAGGCAGATATTACTGGGTCAGGTTTGATTCATGCTTTGCAGGAGATCAGAGTTTTTTTCAGTGGCCACATCTTATTTTAAGATAAACCTTGGGACACAGCAAAGAAATTGCCAATTAAAACAATCTCAGTTCTTTCCTTGAGTCAGCTCAGCTTTGTCTCAGATTTTGCAGCACTGTTATACCTGAGTGGGTGAATTACCTTGCCAGATCAGGGTGCATGAACAGTCACCTGCAGCATCTGGGAGCTGGTGGTTGTCAGCAGTGCTGGGGGAGCAGTGGTTTCCTTTCTCTGCCACTTTAACCTCTTAATGCCCTTTTGCCCTTGACTGTGTGTTAAGATTGCAGCCTGCAGATGCATTTTGGGTAGTACAGGTACACTGAGGGGTGTCTCTCTGGGACACTGGGACCAAAAGACCTTTGGCCTCAAAAAATGTTATTATTCCAGCTGACCTCTCACTGACTGCTGAGCTGCTCTGGATGGCCAGTGTGTAAACACTGGTTTGACAGGAGCTGTGTGAGTGATTTCCCTGTTCATACAAAAATGAAACCTAATTCCAGCTACTTTTAAGTGAATGTGTACTGTTAATATTCACAGCTCCACTGAATGCACATACCCAGTTTTGTTGGATGGATCCCAGTTTTGTTGTGTGTATGGGAAAAAAATGCATTTCAGAATTATTTTTCTAAGGGAGCTGTAAAATATTTTGCTATCATTGTTGGCATAAACTGCTGTTCTGACAGTGGGGCTGGGATAATGATATTTTTGAAAGCTTCTCAGGCTGCTGAGCTTTCTGTCCAGGGTCCTCTGCAGAAAGGGCTGTAGGACAGGGGAGCTGAAGCCCCAGATCTACCAGGCACTTCTTGTTTTGGGCTTGAGAGAGCATGAGCTTTCACTTCACCACTTCCAGTAGGTCACACAAAAGAGGAAGGAAAGTTTAAATCTGAAAAAAAACCCTAAAAATGGCAGTTTTAAGAAAACAGTTTAGTCTGTGAAAAGGTTGCTTTCAGTTCAGATCAGTCAAACAAATCTTGCCTTTTTAATAGACAGGAGTAGACAATCCTTTCATTTACCTAATGCCTCTGTTGGTAAACATTAGTGTTAGTACTTGTCTGCCTCTTAACATTTAAAGTAAAAAGTTGGATTAACTTAATCTTTTTGCATTTTCAGAGAAATAGTGGAGCATATGGTTCAGCACTTTAAAACCCAGATTTTTGGGGATCGCAAACCAGTGTTTGATGGAAGAAAAAACCTTTATACAGCTATGCCACTTCCCATTGGGAGAGATAAAGTAAGTTTTAAATAGAAAAAAATCTAGAGATTTCAATGTGGTATTTCCAGAATATTTTTAATAACTAATAGAAACTGATTGTCTGTTTCTGCAATAGATGTCTCAATTGTTGCCACTCTGCTCAGGGTGTGCTTTGCCAGGACACAAGTGTGAGCTTGCTGCTATCCCAGTGGTCACTCCCTGTTCTATATCCCTTCATTCTTCCCTCTCTTTCTTCCCACTGGTGTGGTGTCTGCTGCTTTAGGGAGCTGCCCCAGACAGCAGACAGTCTCCAGAGTGGCACTAGGGAAAAAGGGAGAGCACAGTTGAGTGTGGGAGAGAGGAGGGAAAATGCTACTCTGGGCAGCAAGAAGCTGTTGTGTCACCTCACTAATCTCATCAAGGCCCACTCTAAGCTTCTTCTCACTATCAGTAGCTGCAAGAAGCTCCTCCATCTCTCTGTTGCCTGTACTGGAACCTCTCCTCCCTAATCCTTGATGACTGAGAGCCAAATTAATTTACACTGCACAGGTTAAGACCTGCAATCTTTGCCCTGGGGTAGCTGGAGAGGACTGGGGTTGTGTTTGCCAGCTCCTGGTGGGGCAGTGACCTCTTTGGGCTCTGGTTGTGGCTGCTCCTGTGCCCCTTGACTGCTGGAGTGGAAGGGACTCTGTTGGAACATGCAAACACACGAGCCCTAGTAAATAATTGAGCCTATGCATCTGTGATCTAATAGCAGATTGAATTTTCTGTGCCTTGTTTTCATTCAGGTGAGTCCCTGAGGGAGGGCACAGTCATTCTTGTTGGTTCTGCAGTAGTTCCCTTCTGCTGCGGGTGCACACTTACAGGGAGGGCTGTTCTATCTCCTGGGAGCTGATTACAGCTTTAGATGAAAATAAAACATAAGGGGGAAAAGAGAAATACAGAGAAATGTGGAAACTGGGAACCTCCCAGGCCCTCTGAAATTCAGCAGCTATAGAATAGTTCAGGCTGTTGTTTGCTGTCTCATATTGGGTGTCTGTGCAGTGCTTGTAGTTAATAGTTCTGCCTGAATCAAGCTCTTAATCTCCTATGTGTAATTTTTATTTCCTCCCAATCTGTTTAAGTGAATGCCATGCAGTAAAGGTCAGACTCTACTCCAGTGTTAGTTACCTTTCATCAACTGATGGGTAATGTCTGGGAAAAACATAAAGGAATCATTAAAAGTCTTAGTGGTTTTTTCCCCTTGCTTTCAAGTACAATATTCCAGTTCCTACAGGCTTGACACACAAGACTGCAAAGTATTTGCAAAGAGGGAAGGATACTTGATGAGAGTCTCTTAGGGGTTTGAACAACTCTGGATGTATGCAGAGTTGCCTTATAATACTTTACAAATTATGGATTAATAACTACCTTATGACAAGTATGAAGTTCCTCATTTAATAAGTAAAGGTAAATGAGAAATGGTTTATTTATACATGATAAACAGAGATCAAATTAATCCTCAGATCTAATGATGCTTTATGAGATGCAAGTTGTCCCTCCTTGCTCTGATAACCATTTTGGATGGGACAGAGTTAACAAAATCTTCCGAGTCAGCCTTTTCCCAGCTGTAGGTTACGCTGTTGGTTTGCAGGGACACAAAGGAATTGGGGCATCAGGAGCATTTCCTGCTGTCCCTAGAGTTCAGTTTTACCTGTGTATTTCAGTGTGTGGGGGCTTTAAAATCCAAAGCATCAGGAATAGAGTCCTGTCTGGTCAGCAGGCACAGGAGGAATATCTCACCCAAGAAATCATCCTTTCCCAGTCTTGCCAGAGCAGTCATCATTTGGAGTGGGTGGTCCAAATGATGGGAGGGTGTTTGGAGTTTAGCATGAGATAGTTTCATCTGTGGCTCACTAGGCTCACTTTCAATAAACTCCCATTTTTGCCTGTTTCCCATGGTTATAGGGCTTTGTCCCTTGTTCTGCTCCACGTATATTAACCTTACCCTGGAGGAAAGAGCTAACAGAGATAAATCTTGAGCTGTTTTAAATGAGATGTGGGGAAATTTAGCTTAATGAAGGAAATTTTTGCATGGTGCTGAATAGGTTTAAGCATGATTTAAACCACTATAAAGCGTGTAGGTATTAGGACTTTCCTCCAGCATAATTCGATTAGCTTTCTTTGGTGGCTTTTTTTTTTTTTTTGACTGTTCTGTACATAACAAATAGAGCAAGTTTACTGCACATCTGATTACATTTAGGATCATAGTGAAAAGATTAATGAAAATACAGTGATTAATCTATGTGGAAGATCTTAATTGACTTGAAGTATGCACTGGTAGTGGAAAAGCTGATGCTAAACAGAGGGCTGACACCAAATTGCCAAGGTTTTTCTCCTCCCGTTGCTCTTTTAAGTTAATTGATGCACTCTGTCCTCATCTCTTGTTGTAGTGTTGTTCTGGGCTTGGTTTTTTTTGTACTTGCTGGCAGTTCTGCTTCTTTAACAACTTTTTCTTCTATATACTTTTCTGCTTGGCTTTCATGGCTATCAAATCTGTTTTCATTCCTCCCTTAGTGTACCTTATTTTCACTCCTTAATTTCTTCATTTTTTTAGACCTTTTAGAACAAATATGGAATATGTAAATATTAACATGATATTTTCTTAATTTTTACTTGTACATATTGAGAAGAAAGAAGTGTTTAGGACACTGTCAAGGTAGGAAAATATTAAAAGTCTCCTCTTTCCCTGTAGGTTCTACACAGCAAACCCAGGTCACCTCTAACAGCAGCCTTGTATTCAATTTCTGCTTTACTTGTGTATTTCCCTAAAATATCCTTCCACAGTTAAAAGCTGGAATTTAATTTTACCTGAACTTGGAAGCTTTCTCACCTAGCAAGATTCAAGAGCAACTGACGTATCTTAACCTACATCTTCATTAGTCTTTTATTAGAAAAACAGTGATTAGGAATGAACAGAGTTTGGTACAGAAATCCTGCTGCTTTTCCCTTTTCCAGAAGGAAAATGTTAATCCTGTCTGTGGCCACAAACTTGCCTCTCTGAGTTTGTCTTTCTGAAGTATTGCTAAAGACTCTGCACATGACAGAAGCAGAGCTCTTGCCTACATCCATAGTTTGTTGTTAATCTGTTTTCCTCTGAATCCCTGGGAAGGAAAAGCTCTTGGATTAATGGAGAAAAGGTACATTGTATGCTCAGAGCATGATAAAATAATCATGTGAAGTTGCATTTATTTTATGGAGAAGAAGAAATACTAAAAATTCCTCCAAAACACATGGTCAGGTGTAATCTTTTGGGTTTTTTGTTTTTAAACAGTGATAATGCTGATTTTTGTGAGTCGTTCAGACCACATCAGCTTCAAGGCCTGTTCTTTTTAAGAAATTCAGAAAATTTCAGAAATTTTTTTTCCGGCTTAATGATTTTTCACATCCTGACAGTAAAATCCCTTTCATTTAGCTCCTTTAGCTGCAAAATTGTCAACTCTGTTGCAATTTAGCAGTGGGTTGACCAGGTAGCATCCTGACATTTATTTGGGGATAGAGAAGAAAACAATTCTTGTATTTTGCTTTAGGATTTATCCCTAATAGTAAAGGACATAGTAAAATCCCCATCTAAAATTACTTTGTCCTAATTTTTTCATATTTTGCTTACTTTGCCAAACATGAGAGTGTTCATTTGTCCTCAAAAGTACAGAGCAGGATAAATAAAATATTACTGAGAGAGGAAAAATTCTGATTAGCAGTGCCAAAAAGTATGTGTGAACTTCTGGATGTGGGGTGTGGATTAGGGACTTTTTTTTTAGATTTTCATGGTTTTTTTTAATAAGGTGAGATATTTAATTTAAAAAAAAAAAAAACACAGGAAAGTTTTATTTAAACCTTACTTATTTTAACAGTGACTCCTAATTCAACTCACTTGGAGTTAGACCCAGCAGCAAAAACTGTTTTGGGCCAAATTCAGCAGTCACAGCTCTGCTAACTTTTACTGGTATTTGCAGCTGGGCACCTGGAATAGAAATTCTTCAGTCCTTCAGTTTTATTTCCACCAGGGACAAGGTTACTGCAGCACAGGTTGCTCTTCATCTCCCATTCTGTCATGGTGAAGGAGTTTTGTAAATTGATACCAGGAGAGGAAAAAAAAGTAATTTTTTTTTTAATATTTTTTTTTTTAGATTAAGGGTACCAAAGTGTTCAATAATCAGATGAGTTGTGTATGAGCAGTGTTGGGAATAAGTATAGAGTGTTTGGGGTGGGAGGGACCTTTAAGGCCACCCTGCTCCAAGCCCTGCCATGGGCTGGGACACCTTCCACTGGACCAGGTTGCTCAAGCAGGGATGATGAAACTTGATTTGGAGGAGAGGTTTAAAAGAAAATGCAGGTCAGGTGTGGCAGACATCTTCCATCTGCTGTAAATGAGATGCAAGTTGAGAACTTTTTGATGGTGTGGTAGAAAAAAGACCTCATGGAAAGTTTCCAGCCTGTGTGAGCTGAAGACCACAGCAAGATTTCTTTGCACAGCTTTCAGCGGGGCTGACCTGGGCCAGACTCACAGCAGTGACCCCAGGATTAGACTCAGTTCCCACTGCCCTCCCACAGCTGTGCAGCTCCTTCCTCTGCTCCAGTCTCCCTGGGGAATGATGTTTGTGCTGGAGGAGAGATTCAGCTGTAATATTAATTTTGTGTGCCTGCTAAAGATAGTCCACTCATTTTTGGGGGCACACGGGAAGACTTCTTATTTGTGTTTTATATTTCCTTCCAAATTTTGGACTAAAGAAGCAAATTGTTGTAAGACCAAATGCTGGCAGATATTAGTTTGTTGTTAGCCACCTATTATTTTTGCTAATTAAACCTTGCCTTTTAAGTGAATGCCTTTTAGATTTAAATTGCAAGCTCCCTAGCAGGGAAAATGCAACGTTTTTGTTTGTATCCAGCACAAAGGATACTCTGATTTTCTTATTTCTTGTAGTCACTCCCAGACCTCCTGATCATTTCAGACAAGCTTTAATTTTAGTCGGCTTAAAAACCTTGGTGCTCAGACTTCCTTTGTTTTAAGACAGAGGAGAAATCAGCATTACAAATAATAACAAGTAATTGGCTGAAGAAATTTACCACAATGTAGTTTCCCTCTGCTTTTTAGACAAAAAATTCGAAGTAGGGCATACCATGGCAAAGAAGTGCCCCTGTTTCCTACCTGATACCATCACTAGCACTGGGGGGTTGTAGTTTATTCTTTCTTTTCTTACTTTAAAAGTAGCAGTTTTGGCTTGGTGGCTTTTGTGGCTTTTCTGTTTTCTTTGAGTGATCGATAATTTCTTTTTTTTCTCTTTTAAAGCTCCTTTCTTCTCTCGTTTGAGCCGTGTCTGCAGCAACAGTATTTGAAGCACTCTGGTGCTCTCGAGAGCAAATACCAGAAATTCATGAATCTTGGCAGGTGGTGACACCCCATGCTTTATTTTAGGCACAGGAGCTGACACGAGCAGCGACGCGCTGGGGCGTGTTAGGGATCTGCAATCAGGTTATGGGATCTTCACCGAGACCTCCCCGTTGATCTGAGCGCCTCCAAGTTCCAGTGTTGCCTCACAGAGGAGATAGATGCCAGCTGGGAGGCCCTCCAGGCTTCTGAAATAGCCCTTGGGGAAGATGGAGCTGTAAAAAGAGGCTGTACCTACTGCATGATGTTGCTTCATCCTCGCTTTTTGTCTCCTCCCCTGCTTCGTGGCGTTGTTCAGAGGAATCCATTGTCCCTTCTGATTTCCCCCCTTCCAATGGAAAGAATCATCTTGGTTTGTTGTTTGGCATTGTTGCAGGTGGAGCTGGAGGTCACTCTGCCAGGAGAAGGAAAGGACAGAATATTCAAGGTGGCCATCAAGTGGATGTCCTGTGTGAGCTTGCAGGCTTTACACGATGCTCTCTCTGGCCGGCTGCCGAGCGTCCCCTTTGAGACCATCCAGGCCCTGGATGTGGTCATGAGGCACTTGCCTTCCATGAGGTGAGGGGAAGCCCTGGAGCTGTGACTTGTTATTACTCAGGTGTGACTTGGGCGTTTGCACAGAATCACAGAATGATGAGGTTGGAAGAGACCTCTAAGATCATCGAGTCCAACCTATGCCCTAACACCTCAACTAGACCAGAGCACCAAGTGCCATGTCCAGTCTTTCTTTAAACACATCCACAGATGGTGATTCTACCACCTCCCTGGGAAGAGCATTCCAGTACTTTATTATTCTTTCGGTGAAAAATTTCTTCCTAATATGCAACCTATACCTTCCCTGACGTAGCTTGAGACTGTGCCCTCTTGTTCTGTCAGTGCTGCCTGGTGGAAGAGACCAACCCCAGCTGTCTACAGCCTCCCTTCAGGAAGTTGTAGAGAGCAATAAGGTCACCTCTAAGCCTCCTGTTCTCCAGGCTAAACAGCCCCAGCTCCTTCAAACGTTTCTCAAATTACTCAGCGATGTCACCCCAAAAGACAACAGCAGAGTCTTTGTCCATCACAGTGTTCCCTTACCAACACCTCTTTCCACTTTTCGAAGTGAGGAGTTCCTGGAGGGGCCCTCTGGCAGCTGGATGTCCTGCAGGTTGGGCATGCTGATCACCATGCGCCGGCTGGCCTTGCGCGCGGCGCTCATGCGCTTGGAAGCCATTTTCTCTATCGTCAGCCTTCTGGGGGTGGGAAACATCAAGTCTAACCTGAGGAAAATAAAAACAGCACATCAGTAGTTTCAGAACTCACACATACACACTAAATTACTGCCTGTTTCTTCTTCTTTTTGTATAATAGTATTAAACCTACAATTTCAACATATGTTCATGAATCCTTCTACAATAATCATAATTAAATGAGTTAGCAATTAATCATAATCTTATTTATGGATGACCTAAACTCACGCTAATAGAGACAAAACGACTTTTATCACTGATACCACCAGAAGATTCAAAACCAAAATAAGAATAGAGAAAACTCTACCTACCTATCCTCCTCAGACTGGGTACTCAAGTCAAGGCGAGCAAAAGCATCCATCTTTCTATTCAGACGAGCTTTAAGGAAAGAGTGAAACATGTAGGTCTCTAAAACCTGTGAGACACAAAGGAGTTAACTGTGGATCATTTATAAATTTACATTTTTTTTAGCATGTCTTCTCATTTTTATTACCTTTACACATGCAAAACTGAGACCTTCCAATTTAGCAATCATAAAAGTAAAAAGATTGAAAGCCTCAAGAGGAAATTAATTAAGTTTCCATTCACTTTCTGGACTTTGATGATACTAGCATAGTTGCAAACAGTAATCTCAAACTGCCCCCCAAAAGGTGAAACCAAACAGAAATGAGAAATACTGAGAAAACCAGAGTTACAAGTTTATTATTTTTTTTTCTACTTAAACCAAGTGCTGATAGTACTGTCTATGGTTTGGAATAAGAATTTGGGGACTCCAATTAACATTATGTCATCATACTGAAAAGACAAGTGAATCATCTTTTCTTCTGGTAATCCCCAAAACTGTTCTCTGCTCAGGTAATTATTGTGTTGTCATCCAGAAATAACTTTCTAAAAAGGTCAAATTGCTACTTTTAGGATAGAGGACACGACAAAAAACTCCAGGTGTGAATTAAAAAGAGGGAAAGCCACCACATCTCATCACTGCAGAGTTAAACAAGATGAAATGTGGGATCTGAGGCAATACAACATGTCTATTATATAAATGTTCAAATGCCTCTTACTAATCCACTTGCAATGCACAATGTAAAACAGCATCTCCAAAAGCATTAGGATTCCCAATTTCCAATATTCCCCCAGTAGGTGGCATAGTTTGCCAGCACTTGTATGCCCAGGAGATTCCAAATCTTAGTCCTTTCTAGCGGATTTGAGTTTTCTTAATATAATTCCAGACACCACTAGGAACTACTCCATAGTGTGTAATTTTCTAAGACTTACCTGAAAGCAAACCTGCCACTTTGCTATCTGGCATTTAAGTGAGTCAGCTGCTCAAAGCTCTTCTTTAATATGTACATCTGAGTTTTTAACTAATATTAAATTTCAATTCATAAAATTGGCACCATTTCATTTATAGCATTAAGATTTCCAATCAATTTCTCTCCTGAGGATATATTAAGCTTTTCCTTTAGGTCTGTCTCTTTTTAAGGATGTTTGCACATTGCAACAACATTCCATTGGAAGTTTTATCCAACAAACACCGTTTCTCAGATAGGATTTATTACTTTGTTACCTTTAAATTTGCAGATATTGGCATTAATCCTAAAATACAAATTTTTAGTAGCAGATAATCACAGCACTGAATTTACCTTTTTGTAGAATGGCTGGTCTCCTACTGCCCTTGTTTTCAGAAATTCTTCACTGTTAAACACTCTGTGTTCATAATTTAGATGGTCTTTTACCTCCCTGGAAACAAAAATAAATAAATAAATAAATCTGCTTGGAGATTTGTAAGCAAGTCATACTTTTGAAATAGCTGCAGCCCCCTGGTACTACTAGAAATATGCTGCAGCATCAGGAGACAAAACAGAAACGTGCTGCAGTATTAGAAAGCAAACTCAGTTTTAATGAACAAGTCTGTGTTACTGAATCATGGGAAAAAGAATTCAAATTCTTAGAAGTAAGGTAGTCTATCTGCTGCCAAATTCACATACAAGCTGTAAGACTTAGTAAACCATGATGGAGAATCTGTGTAAATCATGACTTAGGCTCCAATCCTGGAATTCCATTTACATACACAGGTTCTGAATCACACACAACCCACTGGAGCACAAAAGACAAGTGCACCTATCATGGGCAATTGAAAAATGTGACCTGACCTCACACTGTCCCATCACATTGCATCTGTAACAGGCACATGAAAAACAGGGTTCTTACTACACCAGGAAAAGGCATGGTCAATGAAAGTACATAGTTCTAGGTAATTCTGTATAATTTAGCACTGTCTGCTTTAAACATGGAACCTCCACACACAAAACCACTACAATGCTTTGCTCAAGACAGAACACCTGCATCAGAAAGTTACTTTCCTTCACTCCTGGATGCTGGTAGAATTAGGAGATAGAAGAAATAAGGCTGAAAAAAAGAACAAAGAAAAAGTTTGAAGGAAAGGAGAAAAAGCAAATTAATCCCCCTTTGTGATACATATTATCTCTTAGAGACCAAAGCATCTGTTCATTTTATGCAGCCAAATGTTTAGTGCATTAAAGAGTTCAAGCTGTTATGAGCAAAACTGTATTTCTCCTCATCTTTGTCTGGAATTGTCATTGCCAAACACTGAAATCCACAAAATCCCACAGTGGAAATAAATGCATTTCAGATTCCATAATCAGCTATCTGTAAAGGCTGTTCTATTCCCCACACCCAGCAGCTACTGTCCTTCTTGGAGGGTCCAGACACCTGCAGGAACACTCCTTTAAGCTGATCCAATAACAGACAGCTGGTATTTGGACTCTGTAAATTAACCCAGCTCCTTCTGACTGAAAGTGTCAAGGAGAATTCCTGTGAGCAATTCAGTAACTGATCCAAAGGGAAGAACCACCTCCAGCAAGAGGCCACATCATTGTTAAAATGACAGTCCCAAACATAGCCAGTACCCCACATTTCTTACCATAGAATTATGGAATACCCTGAGCAGGAAGGGACCTACAAGGATCATTGAGTCCAGCTCCTGGCCAATTGTCCCTTCTTGTGCCAACACTTTGCCCTTGAGCTTAAACAGCTCCTCTCCCTCCCTCATTCTCAGGTGTTGCACTCTTTAGGGATGTCATCCATTCTCAGTCCAAACATATCCAGGTGTTCTGAACTCTTGTTCCTGCTTTCAGCTCTTCTACCCTGTCCTGGTTTGCATTCATGTGTCTCTAACAAGAGGGACCAAAACTTGATTGATATCCCTGCTGGGCCCTAAGCTTTTCCAAGGACTGTACTTCTCTTCCTGAAATCTTCCTACAAAAGACAAGCTCAAAAGCAGAAGAGTTTTATCTAAAATATTCTAGTAATGTATATATACATCAAAACCAATGACTTATATTCCATCAGGCTACAGGACCTCCTTCTCATATTCCCTAACAAAACCTAAGCTCCACAAAATATCTATAAAGTAAGACAAAATGAGAATATTTTCACTGATGCCTAAAGTGCCTTAACCAGTACCACATGCTCTAATTATAGAAAATACCACACCCACTTACCTGAAGATATTAACAATTAACTGCAACATGGTTTGCTGCACATCCATGTTCAGTTTCTGCTGCCAAGCCCTCCTACGGCTTTGGAGCTCACCAAGCTCTGTGCTGGTTCGGAGATGGCAGAGCTCCAGATCAAAGTGCAGCTGCAGACCCTCCACTCTACACACAGAAGAAAACTATTAACTTACATCCTAACACCAACAATTTTTTCATACCTCAAAAAAAAAACCAAAAAACCCACAAAAAAACCCGGTAATTTAGGCCCCCCTGCATCTTTCAGCTAGAGAAGTGCAAGATTGATTTACAAGTGCTGACAGGCTAACAAGATTCCAGGGAGCCCCATTCAATTAAATCACAGTGCACTCAGTCTTCTTTGTAAAGTTCAGAGTATAATCTGCATCAATAATAAAAAAGAAACATGCATTCCAGTTGCTGCAAAATAATTTGGTGATTATGACTGCTTAAAGCCACTTCTATACCAATTATTTGAAACTTTCAATTTGCCCTTTTTTAAAATACAGGTGGGTTTACATGAATGAAATAATATTATAATAATAAATAATACAAAATAAAAAACTTGGAGCATCAAGCATGGCTAATGCACTAAGATAGACACATCTTCAAGATATTGTTACCTTTTTTTGAAAGTTTCTGCTGCTTGTGCTGGAACATCTGGAATCTCAAGTTCCTCTTCAACCATTTTTGAATGTGAAATATCTCCATTATCTATATTAATTAGAATTAAATCTTCACCTTCCTTTTAACAAAAGAAAATAGAATGACTGTACATTTATTGCAAAAATATTTACTTCTTATTTACATACTTCTCAGACAATTAATTTCATCAAGGAAGTAAGCCAGAAAAGGACTGAATTTTTTTCCATCAGTAGAAAATTGTACAGATAACTAAACAATTACATTCAAGAAAAATAAATGCAATTGCCTTAACAGATGTTAATCCCAGTACATAAAACACTTAGTAACCGAATATGCTCTAATATGGAAGGGGACAAATGCACTGCAAGTGAAAATCAAGAGTGGTAAGGGTGTGAAACATACCGTGCTCACTTCATCAAAATGATCAATATGACATCCCATGAGGAAAGATGTTGGAGCCATCACAAAATCCAGCATTTGCCTGGACAGGATGGGCACAAAAGTGTGCTGCCACTGAAGGGGGTGAAGGTACAGCATAAAGCATTCAGCAATGAGTGTCAGCAGAGCCCAGTCAGAAGAGAAGAAAACAATTCTCTGCTCAGTCAAAATACAGGTCATGATCTGGAAAACAAAGCCAGAATGTTAAATGTTTGCAAAGAGGTATTTAGAACACACTAGAAATGTAAATATTTCATTTGTTTGTGATTCAACCTCAAAATTCTCATTTTTAGTAGTCACCTTACAGATTTATAAAATTAAATAATGCCCATTTCAAGATGCATCAGCTGCACCATTTAGGATTTGAGATACTTTTATTCATAACATGCATGTTTGGGCAAAACCCCCAAAAAATAAGGCAGAGCTGCCAACTCTCATGATTAAGGAGGTTTCTTAGAGAAAGTGACTCAGATAAAACTGATGACCTTAAACAACCTAATTTAACTTCACAGGTGGCCTTTGAGCAGGGAATTGGATCAGGAAACTTACAAAGGACACTCCAGCTTACATTATTGTAAGATTCTGTGAAACACTGAAAAAAATTCTTTGCAAATAGCTTTTTGTATTTTGTATTTCCACACTATTTACACCTTATTCCTATGAGAGTGCCACTTGTGATCAATCCTTCCCAGAGGCTCCTTTCTTAAACATGAAAAAATTATAATAAATCTTGTGGAAATGCATATAGGGAAAATTCCAAATAAAATCTGTCAGTTGGCTTGGGTAGTTACATTTTAAAATATATACTTAAAAAAATTAGCACCAGTTTCTAGACCACAGGCAAATAAATGAAATATACCTTAATCTAATCAGGTCTATCAATAACAAAGTATCTTAAGGAGTAGTATAGTTTATTTTCCCATAGCTCCAATATTCAGAACTAAGACTATTCTGAATCCCTGGGTTTATAAAGTTTTTTGAGTAAAAAAACATCTTGGTTTTTTTTTCCTAAACTACAAATTACCAATACTGTCAATCTCTAAAAAATTTAAAAGTATGAGTTAGTTCTACCTGCAGCACCTGCTCTGGCTTGAAACACAGCAATGGAAGATGGAGATCCAAGTCAATAATTGGACTGTCTGGATCCTCTCGTGAAGGAATTATTATTTGAAGTGGTTTCATATGAAATACCTGTATTATAACAGATAATACAGAAACAGAAATAACACATGGTTTCTGTTTACTCTTTAATGAGAATGTTCCCACAGCACATTTAATTCAAGATTTTAGTTCCAACTACAAAATACTAACTTTATTTGAGAGCAAGAAGACAGGTATTTGCATACTGCAGAAAAGTAAAATAAAAAGAGAGGAAAATATTAAAAGACATAATGAGTAGTTTGAAAGATCCTCTCATTCTCATTGGGTGATTGGCCAGTACATTTTTTTAAAAAACATCTTGTAACATAATTAAACTTGCTTTATTCTAGCATAATAAATGCGAATATAAGCATAACAAAATAATTGAATTTATATTTGTAGATACAACTGGGAAACCAAGACTATTGATAAAATTCATACAGGAAACAGCAAAAAATATGAACAAAATAAATAAGCATAGGTTGTCATGCTAAGAAAATAAACCAAAAAGAATGAGGTCTCTCAGTGTCTCAGACACTTCAGCTCAAATCTCTGGGGGTCAGGTCCTGCACATGCTGCACATTTCAGCACTCACAGCTGGTTTAGCCAAACACCCAGATAATTTCCAGCTATGCTGTTTTTCCTCCCCTCCTAACACCCAGGGTCAAGGAAAGCAGCTAAGGAAGAGCCTTTGGCTGAAGTTCTGCTTCCCTAGAAGCCACTGCAGTAGCTAACAGTGTGTGCTGAAATCACTGACCCAGCTGACATCTGGCTGGAACTTGGGAAGGGTCAGAAAGGAACAAATACACAGCACTGAACACAAATGTTGACGTGAGTTTCCCCTCTCAGCTTGGTCTTACCCAGGCAGCAGCCAACTCAACATTTCATCCACTGCACACTGTTCTGCTGCTCCCAGACCTGCCCAGGCATCATCTCACACCACAAATAGTTGGCACGAGCCAAAGCCTTCCCAGAGGAGTACTGAAAACTAAAGAATACGACTGGTATGCCAGCACTCCAGCCTGAATCCTGGTCACACTGTTATCTTCTATACTAATAATGCATAGCCTGATTTTTAAAGTACAGGTATTGACATCAGTTTCACATCACCAAGTAATCTCTGACCTGACACTCATGAATGTCACCCAGTTTATGGAAAACAGCATCTTAGTATCTTAGAAGACATAATGTTAAAATCATTATGAAATTCAGGAGGAATAATTACCAAGTGGAGTGATCCTGGTGGGGGGCTGGGGATTAAAAACAGCTTTGCTGCAAATTCTTTTATGTGCTCCTCGACATCTAAATCCCTCAAAGGTCGTAGCTGCACTAGTAAGCTGTAATTAAATGATAGGAAATTACTTATCAATAGTAACATGCAAACACAAAAAACTCTTTCTGCTGATAATCTAGAAAAAAATTATTATGAGTAATGAAGCTATTATTTCAGCTAATTAATTTCTAATTTATTAGATACTTGAGCAGCTTCATTAAATTTTAATGATGCTTCTGTGTCAGAAGCAGAGTTTTTTTGTACTCCCATGCATAAAATACTGCTGCATTATATCCATCAGGGGACACAGCACAGTGGCTTGATGGCCAAAGGAAACCATGTGCGAGGTGAGATGGTGAGGTGTAGCTGCAGCAAGCGTCTTCAAAAGACTGCTTGAGGAACCAACACCCACAGCCTCAACACTTAGTGCTCCTCCATCCCAAGCATCAGACACCAGCTCAGAGATGGAAAACAGCACCAGAGGAAAAGAGAGGTTGTAGACCTGAGTTTGACTGCAGAGGAATGTGAAGCAAGAGCCATATTTAGCATAAGGCTTAGGCCTGTATGGACACTGCTCTTCGCTGTCACTCCTGCCCACACAAAGAATAAGAACATTTGTGCAAACCTGATAAATGTTTCTGGTTTGAAGCTGTATTAGCCTAGCAAAGGTCACATGGTTTATACTGTACACCAAATAAATTCTGTTACCTTTAAATGTACACACAATCAAGACTGAAAACTACTAATTCCCACAGCATTTCTGAAATGTAACAATTACCAAGTTAGGTATTTGTGGTCACAAAAGGTGTTTTGTTCAGTAGAAGATTCACTTGCACGTTTATAGCAAACACCCCATATATTTACAAAATCAGAAATCTAGGCCTGCAAATCTATATATAGAGAAACTAGGAACTGAATATGGTTTTCTTCTCCCTGGAGGTTTTACTTCAGTTTCCAGCTTTACTGGTTTCCTACAGAAGAGCACTTGCTCTTCAGGAAGGAAGCAAGTGAATAGGTGATGAGATATATAAGGATCCAGGACACCACATTTGTGTACAGCATTTAGATTCAAGAAAAAAACCAAACATATTCTGTCATATATTACTGGCCTTTCAAACGAAATATTTAAATTCACTATTTTCCTATTTGAAGAAAGCCCTGGGCTGTTACATAAATGTTCCCAAACAGTCCATCAGCTCTTCAGGGGTGCAGAGAAAGGGGAATTTAAGAATTATCAAAGAAAAGCAGACAGTTGAGCCAATCATTTAAACAAATACTCTGTCACAATTAGTGATGCCTCAGATTTGGCCAAACAGAGTAAGCAGACCTGCTTTTTTTTTTTTCCCCTTTCCTTTGAGACAAAAAGCTCTTATCAAGACAGTAACTGTCACAACAGACACAACATGACAGGGAAAGCAGCAGATGTACAGAGAGGACAGTCAGAGCTCCCTGTTCAGGACATGGTGCCCCATTAATGCAGCCTAACATCAGCTGACAGCTCTGCACTGCAAACGTCTGCAGAAATAAATGAAGTAATCTCTGAAACACTCAAGTGGAGAGCTAAGGAGTTTATGAACCTTTCATTACTGCTATTAACTGTCCACAGACAGGTGTTTCAGAACGCAAGAGCAGCTCAGAATAAGCCCTTTGTACTGCCTCAGTGCTATTTTCACACTCCCACCTTTTCTCAAGGCAGCTGAAAGGACGAATACACAGGTTGGAAGATTTACTGTTTGAATGGAGCCTATTCATCCATCCAAGACAGGAGTTCATCCAGGAGATTACCACAGGAATATTTCACTTTTCATGCAGTATAAATTGAGGTAATACTACATGTGCAAAGTGCCAAAACCTCTCAAGTTAAACTGAACCTTTTAAAAAAATGTAGAATAATCCAACAGCCACCGTGCTGTGAAACCATTTAGGTGCACATCTGCTTGCTCTGGAGAAAGGCAGAGACACCCCACACAAAATGTTCTGGATTTGGAAGCACTGAGTGCTAGCAATATGGAAATTAGTTATAAAATTAATGGCACAGAATACAAAGACCTTCATTACGATGATGACAGCTTGCATATTCCCCTGCAGTTCAAAGCACCTACCTGGATTTATAGTTTGATGTTGCCTGTGCATCTCAGCTTGCTTCAGTTTTCAGTTGTGATTTCTACTCTGCCACTTGAAAAAGTTTAGGAACCTGGATTTTATCTAGGAATATTTACATTAAAAAATATTTTTGATGATTGTTCTGACCGAAAACAAGTACCACCTCACCTATAAGCAATTCTGTGCACTTTGGTACTGAAGAAAATAATCTATGCACAGAATTCTTGAAGAAAAAAACCTTTTGCTGCAAAAAATCATCCTGGATGGAAGCAGAACCCCTTTAAATGCCACTTCAACATCAGATCTTCAGGAGCAACAGCATTCTTGCACTAGGTATCACAATGAAAGGGCTACACACTGGAAATAGGTGGTTTGAGGTCCACCAGCAAGTGCTTTCAGAACTCCTGCCTGGAGAATGATTAATCAGTTGAAGCATCCTGCAAAACAGCTCTGCAGCATACCAAGGATACAAGTGTGCTGTTGAAGGTGTTATTATTTGTTAAGTATAAGAGGCACTGTTACCTGAGTACATTCAAGCAATGAAAACAACTTAATTAGATTATTAACCCATTGGTCACCTGATGACACACAGTAAATCCCTTTCTGCTTTACAGAACCATAATGTCAGTGCTTTGTAATGTCCCAAAAAGTCAGAACATCTGCAGCTGTACAGGGCACTACACTCAAAATATCTCAGAGAGGTCTTGGCTGCAATTGTTTATGTTGCATTCAGAACAGCCACACACCCCAGCAGCTGTTTCATGCCACATGGAAACATTTCAGTAGTACAACCAAAATAAGGAAAACCTGTACGTCTCCACCCCTTTCCTCCCCTCCACCCTAGTGTATTCTAGCACAGTGAAACACTTTTTCTGAAAAAAAAACCCAAAACGCCAAAAGCAGAAGGGCAGACATTCTGAAATGAGCCATTAAACACAAGAAAAGGAAATTAAAAAAAACCAAACCAGAATAAAATTTAATGGATACCTAATCAGTTGAGTTTCCAGCACTGTGGGAAATGCCAACACCAAATTCAGCTCTGTTACTGGCATTCACCCCCCCTCCAGTTACACACGCTCCCATCTCACAGATGCAACAGCAAAAAGGGGAAGAGCTGTGCAGCTGTGTGAAAAATTCCCCAGTTAAAAGACCAAGACAACACACAAGACTAACGTGGAAGGTTATTGTCCTGTTGAACTTCCCTATAATTATTCACATATTTACAAATCACTTGAAGCTCAGATTGTACAGTACTGATCAACTGAAGTCCTCTCAGAAACCAATACAGACTCAAAAGAGAAAAGCCATCTGTAGACATTAATGCTTTAAATAGGTGCCAAACCCTATTATTTGAGATCAAGGCAGAGGTGTTTAATTATAATGTTTAAATAGTCATTAAGTTTAAAATACCCAGCCAGAGGCAAAAACATATCTAGAGGGTTAATTCTATCTGGTTACTATCTCCTCTAAACACATACAAGAACTAGAAAGACTTTTACAACATCTGGAATTTTCCAGGGCTGTCCTGAAATTTTCCCACTTCTCCCTCAGCGGGCTCTTTTAAAATCCATTTGCTAATTGACTGCTTCTCCCAGCTCAGAGATGTCTCACTTCAGAGAAGAAATTACTCATTTATGAATACTCTTCATAAACCACTGATGAGCACTGTAACTGTCAAACTGAATCCATTTCCCACCCAGTGGAAAGCTGGTGTGAGGTGAGTCCTCTCGCAGGCTGAGCTGTCAGTAGAAAAGCAGCAGGAACCCCACTATAAAAGCTGGATGGAAACAGTAGCCACAGCTGTAGTCACAGCTGGAAGGGTTCCATATGCAGATTAGCAGCAACTTGAGATTTGAGACTTATAAAAGGCAGCAGTGAATCAGTTCCTGCAATACCAAGGGCTGATGTAATTCACTTAAATTTAAATGGAGGGGGGGAGTGATCTGGGCAGGAAAGGAGAAAAAAAGGAAATGTTTGTTTTCCTATTTCACTGAATATTTATTTTGATTTCACAGTAACCTGTGCACACCCTGTTTCCATTATGTTGAAGTGCCTTGTCCACATTAAACCCCTTCACTAATGCTTTAAAAATGACAGAGCAGAGGTACATGCCCTTAAAAGGGCTGCCAGAGTGACTAATTTCTGATCTCACAGCCTTTTGGAGTCAACGTCTAAAATGCCCAGGAGGAAGGCACTGCTTTGCTCCTCCAGGGCTCTCTTCATGCAGCCCAGGGAAAGCCAGTCAGTGCTCCAAGAAGATCCAAATCCACAGCACAGGGAAGAAGAGGTGCATGGGCTGGGGAAATGAGTGCTCAGGTCTCATTTGGGCTGGAGCCAGGTCAGGGGCTGGGGATGCACCTCAGCCCCAGGCACCCAGGGAGTGCTCCCTTGCTCATCTGCTTGGGATATGACCACCAGCAGAACAAAGGGGAAGACTCAAGCTCCAGCCTAAAACCCCAACATCTTTCAACCTATGTACAAGAAGCAAACACCTGCAACTGAATTCAGATTTGACTCTAGAAAGCCTGACTGAAATTTAGTGAAGATAACCCCTTCTACCTTTGGACAACAGGTCTGCAAGTGAAGACACACAGTAATGGCCAATGTACCCAGGCAGGTTCCCTGATGTGAAAAGGTTTTAATCCAAAATAGATGCAAATAGATCTTAACAATTTAACAGTAAAGTAACCTCAAAATAAGAGAAATTACTTAGTAACAAGACAGATCCATGTTCACTTAGCTTTTATATCATCTACACTGCAGAGTATTTGACTGTTTCTAACCAGTGTATCATAAGAATTTCTCTCCTAGTTCTACAATATCCAAGTAACCACTCTACTTCCTCAAGTGACTTGGATTATTTCCCTAATGTGTCATTAACTGCTTATTAATACATATATTCATTTTCTTATGACATTTATTTGGTGCTTTATAAAAAGCTTTTTGTGCTTTGAAAGCGATTTTCATAAGAGTGGAAAAAACCACTCCAAAAAAAAGCCAATAATATCTGTAAAATATCCATTCCCTACACATTAGCAAAAACCCCCAAAGAAAATGAAGACAACATCATAACTAATACCCTTGGTATTCAGAATTTCAACTTACTGTCTGGGCAACATTGACATAGCATTTTTTCTTTTCCTCTCCCCCACAACCTTAACATAAAACTAACCACTGCTTTAGCATCACACAGCTCTCCTGATCACATCAAGCAAATTCAAGTATTAAAAACCTGCAGTCATTTCCAGCAGAAACACACAGGAGAGCAAGTCTTACCAAGAGAGACAATCCTTGAGGGCACTAAAATATGGGTATCTGGATATAACACAAACAGCACAGGGTACAAAGCAGGCAGGCACCTTCCCAGTCTGTGTAGATTCCCAAGGGGTCTGCCCATTGGAGGAGGAGGAGCCATCCTGCAAGAAAACTGCACATTAATGACTTTATGTTAATCATGAATTTATGGCTGATATTTTCTTGAGAACCTTAGAGATGTGATATCCAATTCCCTCTATATTTCAAAGGGATTTTGATGTCTATCTCCCTTTAGGTCTTCAGAAAAAGCCTATGAGCCTATGAGACTTAAACAACATATATTCAAAAGAATTTCAGCACAAAATGTATTTAGAAAGAACATCTTTCATTGTTTGGAAAGAACAATCTTTACCAAAAAAACATCCAGGGGATGAAGTCTGCTCCCCAATATCCAAATCTCCTAAATGAAATCCATAACAGTTTTTTTTCATGCAGTGTGCTCCAAAGTACTTTATTTAAAATGAAGCATAAAAGTATGATTTGTCCTGTACTCCTCCTAACATAAGAACACACCTGTTAACTAATTTGATAAATTAAATCTTACATTATTTTCAAAGTGTTTTGCTTTTATATCTTTTAATGAGTTTTAATAGAAGAATGAGTTAAATAACATACTTGCATAGACTGGTAGTACTGTGCAACAACTCCATATGTTCTGTTACCACAGACGTCAGTGAAGACCAGGAAATGGATGTGGTCCTCTTTTAATTCAGAAGTTACATAAAGTCCTCCTGAAATGAAGGCAGCAACCATATTTTTAATTATATATTGAAATACAGTTGTGTGAAAGACAATTCATGACAAATACTTCACATTGCCACTTCATTTCAAGAGAAATGTTTCATTTTAAGGGATTAAAATGTCCATTTGAATATACAGTCCATTTGAAGTAAGGGTTGTTACAGAGGTTGTAAGCTGCACATTACTGAAGAAGAAAAAATGAAATTATTCTGCATTTTCAGAGGCAAAATACAAGGAATGGGTTTAAATAACTTTTTTCCCCAAGATATTAAAAAGGCCTGCAATAATGACACACATATTAAAATTTCTCCAATTAAACCTGGAGGAAATATTCACTACTTCAGGAATATCAAAACACCAAATGAAAAGTGAGAGAGTACTCAACCATTCTGGGGCCAAAAATAATTTTTCAAGTGTGTGCATATTTGCACTTCACTCAAACCAAGATTTACCAACAAAGGCTAAAAAATAAGGGCTGAACTATGGGGCAAGAAATATTTACATTAATATTTACAGTTCTCAACAAGAAGTGTGAACCCTGATGTACCTGGGAAGCAGAGCTGTGGCAAAGCAATAAGATCAATGTCCTTTGGAACTGTCACATCTTCTGTGTCAGGTGCTTTCTGCTCCCCGTTGAGGCTCTTGACATTTTCAACCCTGGGCCTCTCTTTTTTCTTTCGGAAGGAGCGGCGCTTGCTTTTGTTCAAGTTATTGCCAGCATGAATCATCTGAACATCATCTCTGCTGATAAACGGAGGCACAAATACTGAAAGAACTTCTGGATCAAGGGGAGGAAGATTTCTGAGTTTTCTTTGAGTGCCCTGTAGAAAAAAAAAAAACAACAAAAAAAACCCAAACTCTAAGATGACACTCATCCTGATATGTGGGGTTTTTTTATAATTTTTACCTTGGTTTTCTTCTACCCCTAAAATTGTGGGTGTCAAATATATTTTTCTGCTTCCTAAAGAATTGATTTTTTCTTTTAAGTTTTTGTTTTATGCATATTAATGCAAGGAAAATGGGCATTTTTAGCAGGCAAGGAATCCTTCACCATTCAAAATGCCCCATATCAGTATTATGCCTTTGGCAAAAGAAACTAACAGATATCAAATACCATATTTCTTCCTTTTCAGTGTTAAGATATACTTAAACTATATTTAAAATAAACAGTGCAACAGCAACGGGCAATAAATAAATGAAAAGAAACAGAAACAGCTGAGCCTCTTAGATAAGTCTTTGTTTGACTTCAGGAAATGCGTCCTTTCAACTCAGAACAAATAACATGCACAAAAAAAAAAAAAACCCTTAAACAACACAAACACAGACTTTCACAAGACAATGCTTAATTTTATAAGGCAATTAACAAAGCACAATTAAAAACTACAGTCATTGTTACAATAAATACAACTTTAAGGCACTGAAGCCATGATAATCCCTCCATATACTGATCACTCAGTGTAACAGGCATCCCAAGAGCATGTATGAAATTACAACATTTTTGTAGGCAGCTTTGCAAAGCATGACTGGTCTGAAAGCCCTCACTGCCCTGCAATGACAAGCTGTGCAGGAAGTGATCAGAGAGATTTCCTCATACTGGGAAGCACTTTTTGTATTCTTGACCATGCAGTCGAGCCAAGTAGCTGCATTTCCAATTACTTCATTTCAATTTCAATTCTTCCTGCAAGGTTAAAAAAACAAGCAAAAGCTTTGTTTAACCAACGGATATTTGGAAACAGGAAAGGGGAACCCCACCGTGGTTAAAAAGTTGTTTTGTTTTTAACTTTTTGCAAACATCTTCAAAGTCAGAGGAGGTGAAGCATACATGCTGCTTTTATCACCAGATATGATGCAAGATGCTCCTTGAGAACCAGTGCTGGCCTCACCCATCATTTCCCTTTCTAAAAAAAAAAAAATAGCTACAACACAGAAAGCTCTGTTGCCAATGTTCCACTGTCCAGGTTTTGAGACAGAAGTCTCAGCTCTTACATTCCAGCAGATATGCCCACTAATAGTTTTCCACACTTGAGCATCACAGGAAAAATGTGAAGGAATGCTTCATTTCATGTTAGTTATGGTCTCTTCAATTCCATAAACTAAACTCTATTTATAATAGGATATTCTAAAGAAACTACTTCACTAAAGACAAGAAGTGAAAAACCACACTTTTAATGAAGAAAGAGCCTGAACTAGAAGTAAATTGTAGTGGAAAAGTTCAGGTAAGTATCCAGTGGGATAGTCAAAAGATAGCAGTGACTTTAAAAAGCACATCATGAATTGGGGTACTGAGTGCCACATCCTCACATGCTAAGAACTTCAAGTGTCATTTCCTTGGTTGGCAGCTGACAAAGGCAGTGAAGAAACTGGAAACACAGATAAATTCACCATGATCACCCTCAAACTAAGACGCAGCTAAACATTTCAGGAGGAAATTAAGAATTAAGGCTCAGCCCTGAGGCTGTTATGAAAGAAAAACACAGACAGTACTCCAGCAGCAGTATTTTCAACTTGGCAGATTTGCCCTGCTGAGGTTTTCACACAGAGTTCCTTTGACAGGGCAATCCCTGACTTACACTGAGGCATCTCTGTGCTCCTAAGTGCTGGATGGCAGCCAGCACTTTAATGGCCTCACAGCCTAAGAGCTCCTGAAATGGCAGAGCCTTGATGCCTTGAACTACAGAGACATTAAACACCATTTTTCCCTACAGAACAGCTCTGTCAGCAGTGTCACTGACCCACTGACTCAGTCTCAGGCATTTGAGTCAGCCCATATTAATGTCTTGGCCAAAGTCACATTTTCTTACTCCATGAGTTCAGGAATAGTGAATAGGCAGCAACAGAACAATATTCACTTGTTTCTGCTATTCTTTGAACATTTTATCTTTTCTGCTGCTAGTGTTACTTCTTCACTTTGAAATACTTCCCTTTTGTAGCTTCTTTCTACCAAATCTCCTTGCATCATACATAGCTTCTTAGCAACAGCAGTGGGGGATTTCACTCCATCCCCATTTGATGGTGTTCCTGTAACAGCACTGCTGTAAAGGACTCTGATAAAAGACAGACTTTTACAATGACTGCACTATTTAGACACAAACAGTAGTGTGTTGAAACCACAAATCAGAGCTTCAGCTATCTGGTGTTTCCTTGACCTCATTCTCCTCTTCCTGTCAGGGAAGAAGTTAATTTCATTTTGAATGTCATGAAAGAACGGGTTTCTTTAACAAATAATTAGACAGGGAAAGTATGAAGCCTCAGAAAAATTAGATTGGGCAGGACAATTAGGTTGTAGTAAGAGGACAAAGGGAATGGTTTTAAACCAACAGAGGGCATGTTGAGATTAGATATTAGGAAAAAATTCTTTGTTGTGAGGGTGGTGAGGCACTGGAACAGGTTGCCCAGAGAATCTGTGGATGCTCCATCTCTGGGAGTGTCCAAAGTCAGGCTGGATGGAGCTCTGAGCAAGCTGGTTCAGTGGAAGGTGTTCCTGCCCCACGGCAGGGGCATCAGAACTGGGTGATCTTTAAGGTCCCTTCCAACCCAAACAATTGTAGGATGATCTCTGCAGATTCTTGTGCAACACTTTGCTCAGACTAATGATAAGGCTGACATTAGGTCTGGTTGCATTGGGTTTCATCCAGTCAAGTTTCAGAAGTCCCTCGGGAAGGAGATTCTTCCTCCCTTATCCCCCAGCCCTCAGCACAGCTTCTTCTGGTCTCACTGTTGTTTGCCAGCAGCTCTCCAGTACAAAGGTACCCACATGTCAGACAATATTCCAGATGTGAACTCAAGGGTTTTGAGTAATAACAACAACAGCACTAATCCCTTTCCTTTGCCTGTGAGCCACAGTCCTGATGATCAGGCCATTACACAGCTACTTATAAGACCATCACACAAGAGCTTGGGTTGGGAGGGACCTTCAATTATCATCTCATCTGAATCCTCCTGCCATGGGCAGGGGCATCTTCCACAAGACTGAGCCACCCAAAGCCACACTCAATTTGACCTTGAGCACTTCCAGGGATGGTGCATCCACAGCTTCCCTGATCAAACTGTGCCAGGGCCTCACCATCCTCACAGTAAAATTCTCCCTAATATCTAATCTAACCCTGCCCTCTGTCAGTTGAAGCTGTTCCTCCCATTCTATCACTCCATGCCCTCGCCAGAAGTCCCTCTCCAGCTCTCTTGGAAACCCTTCAGGTAGGTACTGAAAATCCACAATAAGGTGACCCCAGAGCCTTTTCTTCTCCAGACCATACAGCCTCAACTGTCTCAGCCTTTCCTCATATGAGAAGTACTCCTTTAATAATCTTTGTGGCCCTCCTCTGGACCCAACCCCAAGAGCTCCAGGTCTTTCCTGTGCTTAGGATCCCAGAGCTGGATTAGCACTCCAGGTAGAGCACAGGGGTTGAATCTCCTCCCTCACCTGCTGCCCACACTGCTTTGGATGCAGCCCAGGACATATTTGGCTTTCTGGGCTGCGAGTGCACATGGCCAGAGCATGTCCAACCTCTCATCCACCAGCACTCCCAAGTCCTCCCTGGCAGGGCTCCCTGCATCACCCAGTCTGTACCAATAGCAGGGACTGCCTTGACTTAGGGGCAGCACCTTGCACTTGGCTTTGTTGATTCCCAGGATTTCCATGGATTCACTTCTAGGGTTTTTCCAGGTGCTTTTCACTGCAACAAGCACACACTGCTGACTGATGCTCAATCTGATCACACCTCATTTCTTTCAGGCACCTTGACAGCCAGGGAGGCATTACAGAAGCAGAAAAAAATTGGTTTCGTTGAAAAATTGTCTGCATCAGCAGGGCCAGATAGCACGAGACAGCTCTGTATCACTGACTGTGGTGGGCAGATAAAGAACTCACTGATGGAACCTGTTGAAGATCTGAGACATGTCACAGACAGCTTGCACATGCTTGCCAAACCAAAACTCAGTTTTATAGCTGTAGGTAATACATGGAAAAGAAGCATCACTTCTGTTCATTTCATTCTTACAAAATACACACTTCCAGTGCTAAGAAAGAAATCTCTAGCTGAAAATAGCAGCCTTTGATCTTTTCAAATGGAAATCTCAGAGTGACAATTTTCTTGGCAATACGGATAAGAAATGGATGACAGCCCAGAAATTTCTTTTTCAGGAGCTTCAGTGGAAAACTAATTTTTTTTCCCCGGAGTCCCCATTGACAACAGGTCAGTCATACAAAACTTTTCTTACTTTGGGGGTGGGTTTTAGCACTGTCCCACTGACTTCATTTGCTTTATCACTCCATGTTTAAATACAGTTAAGAATGCACCAACACACTGTGAAGACCACGATTTGAAGCACTATCAGGATTTCTACCCACTGTTTAATCTGTAAATATCATCAGAGATCCACTACTTTCATTTAGAATGTTATCTTCTCTCAGTGAAGTCTTTTCTTTCTACAATCACTAAAATTAGCCACAAAAACATATTCCACTCTCCTCATGTAGATAGTGCTGCAGAAGGGAATGGAAGTGGAGTAAATCTGCAAGCTTTCCCTAAGACAGTGACTGAAAACCCGGTGATGCAACAGTTTGCAGGGACTTTACTGAAGTTCATATTGATGAAAGAAAGGACTGCTTTGTTTTCTGATACCTTTTTGTATCTTGAGCAAATAAACAATTCAGAACCTGCAGTATGATCAGAATATCATAACAGCTTCTGCTTTCTGTAGCCGATTTCTTATTTGTTGCTCTAGGGTTTTTTTGTTTGTTTTTTTTTTTTTTTCAGAAAGCAGTGAGAGCTAAGCAAACTGGAATGAATAAGAAATTCCCCTTCCTTTGGGTTCACTTCTCACACTTCTGATAAACACCATGTCCACACAGATTTCAAAAGTCTGGTGCTGACATTTAGAAAGTATTTTCCCATTCTGAAGGTACACATGAATGAGATCCTGGAATGTGAACCTCTGCCTGGCTGTTATCACTTAAGAAGCTGATATCAGCAAAAGCCGTCTCCTGAGCGAGTGAACAAGCAACAAGCCCAACAAAGACTTCTTTATCTAATGCTATTAGAGCACAATCAAATTCAAGTTCAAGCAGAGCAACTGAGATCCCTGGGAGCTGTCTGGCCTTTTTTTGCACGTGCTGGCACCACTGCTCTTCCCACTGCGGTGCAGCTCCTAGGTACGGAACAAACCCATCAGCACACTCGAACCGAGCAGAACCAGAGGAGAGGGCTGTCATTGTGAGCCCACATGTGAAAATAATAAACAAATTATAAACCGCGTATTCAAAGCAGTAACCGACCCACCAGCTCCTGCCGTATCCAAGTGGTTCGGGTTACGCCAAACTCAGGGCACTTGAGCTCACGGAGATTTAGATCTCGTGCTTTCCTGAGGATAAGAGTTACCAGCCTTTATTCTTTTGCTTTTCCCTCCAGCGGAGACAGGTCGTGCAGTAACACCCAGTAAAGAACGCATCGTTAAGCGTTTTGCTGTCCCTGCTTATATAAACCTACAGTGAGTTCTCCATCTAAACTCAGACCTTTGAAAAAGTGCAGCTACCTCGCACCGCTACCAAATTCTCCCTGTTTTGCTGACGTTCGCCTGTCAAAACAACTTTCTGTCGGGACATTTCAGCTCCACGCGCTGACAAATCCAGCCCCACGCACTGGCACGGCCCGCCCGAACCCCGCTCACCTGGAGCAGCGCCCGCACCCGCTCTGTGGGCGCACCGACCAGCAGACATATCTCCAGCAGGCCCGAGGGCAGCACGTCCTCCATGGCACAGCCGGGACGGGGCGGCTCCTTCCCTGCGGGCAGCGACTCCTTCCCTCAGGACAGCGGCGCCTTCCCGCCCCCAGCGCCGCCCAGTCCCGCCCCGCGGGGTGGGGAGGAGCGCCCTCGCCGCGCACTGGAACCCTCCCCGCCGGTCAGTACTCTGCGCATTTTGATTGGCTGTTCTCCTGTCACTCTAAGGATCAATGGCCAGTCAGAACTGTAGAGTGTTCTGTGGGCCGGGCGGGGGCGGGGCTTTGGAGTGAGCGCGCTGAGGGGGCGGAGGGCTGAGGTGCTCCGGTCTGAGGTGTTGAGGGCTCAGCATTGAGGGATGGAAGATAAGAGGTGGGAGCTGAGGCGCTGGGAGTTGAGAGTGAGGATGAAGTGCTGGAGGGTGATGGGCTCTGGGCTGAGGGGCTCAGGGTTGAGGGACTGAGAGCTGAGAGGTTGAGGGGCTGAGTGGCTGAGATACCACTGGCCCTGTTAAAAACTAGTGATGGGGTTTGTGATTTACAGTCACACGATTTCCACGTTGACATAACCAAGGACTATAATATTTGCTAGTTGTAAGCAACAAGGTGAGGATCTAACTCAAACAAGAGGGGTCTCCAGTTGTTGCTCCGTCCCTTGGAAGTGTTCAAGACCAGACTGGATGGGGTTCTGAGCAGCCTGCCCCAGTGGAAGCTGCTCCCTTCCCATGGCAGGGACTTGCAACTGGATGATCTTCAAGTTCTCTTGCAACCCAAACCATTCAGTGATTCTTTCCTCACCTCGTTTCACTGTCTCACCAGCACAGCTCCTAGGAAAGGCACTTCCCGACTCAAGGTCGAGTTAATTTTTCTCCACGGGCTGTTTTCCTTGTAGGGCTCTTGGCCAACAGGGGCTGAGGTGCCTCAGGGCTGCCTGTCGCCCCGTCAGATGTGGGTGATGTCATGGTCTGGCTCCTTGTGAAGCACATCCATTCCCTGCCGTTTGCTGCAGGTGACTCAGCAGGACTGTGTCACCTCATCAGGACTATCACTGCCACTACACGGGAGTTTTCTCTTTACTTTACCACGGGTCACAGTTTCCAAGGGCTGTAAGCACAGAGCCAGTGCAGGCTGCGCCGTGTTTCCCCTCTGGAGCAGCAGAGGCACAGCTCAGGGAACTCCGAGGTTTCTTCTTGAGCTGCTTAATCTAAACACACCATGAGTCACTCCGGATGTGTTGGCTCTGTGCAGATCTGCGCTGAGAGAATGTAATTCCTTCGGGACCGGAGCATAAAGTACCCGAAACCAGAGATCGGTTTCTCTGAAACTGGAGGTACGAGATAAAGTTTCATCACAACAACAAATATTTTTCTGTGGACTAGTGTTCCGGTATTTTAAATGCAAAAACATTCCCTGTCTAAATGGTTCCGGGATTTCATGAACTTCTTATCAGTTCAGGGGTCAAATCAGGTCTCCTCAAAAAGTATAAAGAACGAGGTGATTTTATTATTTCATGGGAGATTTATTATCTGAATTTTTGTGTTAAAGCTCAGGATTATACGGCCTCTGATTGTCTCAAGTTTTGGGGAAGACACACGTCCAGAATAAAGGAAACTGTTCATATAGCAGTGATTTAAAGAAGAAAATTCTTGAAAACCTGGAAGTTTCAGGGATCACTTCTCCAAAGTGGTAGAAGGAGATCCAAGGTTCAAATATTTATATTCATGAACTCTGAGGTCATAAGGGATTGTTAAAACCATCTTGTCTAGCCCGTGTAGCCCAGGTCACAGAATCAGAGTGAATCCTGTATTAATGCAGTAACTTCTGGCTGAGGCCATGCCATAGGAATTGTTAACAGTCACTGTTAAATGTTGGGCATCTCATTTTTAGTTTCACTTTTTAGCTTAGCTCTTTGGCACTGGATCATGTTACATACATTGGCTGTTGCTTGAACAGACTTTTTACTATTAAAAGATTCTCTCTGCAGAGTTCAAAATTATTAATCTCTATTTCTAAAAGATTATATAACTCATATTTTTAAAACTCCATCCCTGATCACTTTTGTGCATCTTTTCTCAAAAATTTCAAAATTTTCCAGTATTATTTTTGAATTGGGTACACCAAAACCAAAGCAGTATTATTGCTGAATGCTCAGTGGTAAATCACATTGCTGTTTCTGACTGATATCCCCACCTAATTAAAACAGAGACAGACAGATACATGAATCATTCAGAAAGGGTGTAGTGTTTAATTAGTTATCCACTGCAACATGATAGAGTTTTCTTAGGCTTATTACTTCCAACATGACAATCTTACACCTTGCATTTCTTGACCTATGACTGTGACCAAGCATTTGACCATATTATTTAAAAAAATTACAAATGAACCAAGGCTATTAAGCAATTCGGGTCACCCCTAGTTAATTAATCTGTATCATGATCATCTTCTGATTTCTCTGCTATCTTCAATGATAAATACTGGATGATTCTTGTTCATAATTAATGTAGCACTCAAAGCAAAGATACAGTGAGGTTATTATCAAAACAGAGCTCCAAGATGAAAGGTACTAATGTGAATCTCGTAAAATCTCAAGAACCCTGGAAGCAGGAGACCTGCTATATGGGGTCACTGGTAAGAGACAGAATTATTCACATGGAGAAGAATTCCTCTGTGCTAAAAGAGATTCATGTAGCTGAATAATTTTCTTCCTAACAAATATTGTCAACTGAGGAAGATATGCCAGCTTTTAATACGTGGGGTTTTTTTGGTAAGATGACAAATACAGTACATGTTTCTTTGCTGACTCTCTAGGTGTACTGGCTGCCTAATGAAGAAAAAACTGTGGTTCTTGATATGTATTCAACATGGGAAAGACTTTATCAGACCTACAGAGCCATATCTGAATAATTAAAGACTCTCTTGGCATGGAATCTAATTTACCTTCCAAATACAGTTGTTTCTGTTTTAGCCAGACTGTTAAGGGGAGAAAATAATTTCACCAGTTGTGTTTCTTTGATGTGATCTTGCTTATAAAATAACTGAGTGACTTGTTGAGTTGTAGACACCTGAGTCCTGAGGGATGTGGGCCAGATGAAGAGTCTGGACTCTGAATTTCAGGAGAGCAAATGTTCAGCCCTGTAAAGAATGAGTGAATGGCACCCCCTGGGAAACTGCTCTCAAGGAGCTGAAAAGAGCTGGCAGCTCTCTGAGGACAAAATTCTTTGAGTGCAAGAGCGTTTAATTCCCATGTGTAAGAAATGAAGTGAGGAAGGCGGGAGAATGGTGTGGGTCCGTCAGGACCTCCTGGTCCTGAAGTGTAAGAAGGAAATGCACAAGCAGTAGAACAAGAGAGAGGTATCCTGCGAAGAATATAGGGACACTGCCCAGATGTGCAGAGATGGGATCAGGAAAGCCAAAGGCACAACTGAAGCTGAATTGTCAAAGGATTTTACAGGTATATTGGCCAAAAATGTAAGATTAAAGAAAGAGTC
>JAYDZK010000113.1:147821196-147831407 GCA_034509185.1 Euphonia xanthogaster | reverse complement strand
ACAGGATGGCTTTGTGCACTGCACACAGGATGGCTTTGTGCACTGCACACAGGATGGCTTTGTGCACTGCACACAGGATGGCTTTGTGCACTGCACACAGGTTGTGAGCTTGGTTTTGTACATTTTGATCGTTTCAGATGCGGAGTGCCAGTTTCAACACAGACCCTTACGTCCGGGAATTTGGGATCATGGTCAAGGATGAAATGACAGATGTGACTGGCAGAGTCCTTCAGCCTCCCTCCATCCTCTATGGAGGCAGGGTATGTTCAGTAGCTTCTGTACCATCTGTGGTGGCTTCCAACACCAGCTGTGATGGCCTTTGTCATGTGGTTATTTTAAATTAATTGTGTTGTGTGCAATCAGAGGGCTGGCATGGGCGTGTTCAGAATTTGAATTTAGGTTCTCAAAGTCCTTAAATGTATTGGCTGATTTGCATCTCTTTCAATTGCTGTTTTATTTTGGAAAGTAAAGCTGCATTAAAAACGCCCTTTTTTGCCTCAAACACTCTTTCATTGTGTGTTGCAAGAAGCAGCCTGCAAATAGTGGTTCATTGATGTGTATGGAGAAGAACAAAGACCATTTCAATTATCACTGTATATATTTGAAAATAGGCTGAAATATCCCTGAACTTCTGGCTGGTTTTGAATATTCTGGGTGGAGGAACTGTGTTTAGGGCAGATGTCTTGAGGTATCATCTCTATCAGTCTTTCCCCAGAGCTGTCTCTTCCTGTTTGGAATATTTACCCACAGGTTTTTATGTTACAATGGCTTTTCAGATGGCCTTTCTGACAGAATCTTTGTCCTGTGATATCTTTGTAAAAATGCTTGAGAAACAGGATTTTCCATCAGTTATATACTGGGACTTTTTGCAAGATGAAAGCTTTAATAGCTGGGATAATTTCATTTGTGGAGGCTTTTGATGAATCTCTGCAGATCATGCATTGCCAGCTGAATAAAATTCTGTCATTGTGCACAGCAGACTGGTGCCTCCAAACCCATAATGGGAGAGGATCTTGAGTTTCCTGCCTAAAATTCTTCAGGTGACTCAGGCAAATTAGCTCAAACCCCCCCTTCCCTGGCAGGTTAAGCTACCCCAGGCCTGACCCTGATTAGGGGACTGCTTTCATGATCTATTTTGGCACCAGCAGGCTGGGGGAACTTAATGGCAGATGAATGTTTGAAAGTCATATTGGGGGAGGCACTGCCTTCAGCACACACAACTCTTTGCAAAATCCATTATCAGGTTCACGTGTGTGTCCTGAAAAATGCCCAGAAGCTTTAGTTGTTGCTGCTAGGTGAGAAGGAAGACATCATGGTAACTTGTCTAAAGCATCTCTCAGTATTTATTAAGGTAATTAACATCACCAGAATTACTTTAGCTGCTTTATTACATCCCTTGTCCTCTAGATAATCCATCCCAGTACTAATAGCTGCTTGGTGGGAGAAATAAAAGTGTTGGGCAGGTCCAAGTTGAATAACTGATCACCTTTCTCAGCTTGTTCACATTTTTTCTGGAGTTGTGTGGGTGACTTTGAACCACTGTTTGTCTCTCCTTGGTGATGTGTAAAATATTCCCTTGGAAAGTTCACTGAGCAGTTGTAAAGTCCCTGTAGAAATGCAGATTCTTGTTAATGTTCCATACCAAGCATGAATCTTACTTTCCATATATAACTTCTATTTGCTGCTGATAAATGCAACCAAAGGCAATGATCAGCAATAAAAATGAGCAATGTGAGTTTTGTTTTTCACCTGGCTAAGAAGCTGTGTTGCTACAGTGACAGAATGATTATTATAAGATGGATGGATGTTTGTACAGGGGAGAGAGCGACCTGAGAGTATAAATCACCTCCCCTTGGAGGGAAGTAGAAGCAAAGCTAATTTTTGTTTAGCACCAGTCAAGTTTTGCATTAATGTTTAATTTTTACCTTCCACTTCCAGAATAAAGCAATTGCTACCCCAGTGCAAGGTGTCTGGGACATGAGGAATAAACAATTTCACACTGGAATTGAAATAAAGGTTTGGGCAATTGCCTGCTTTGCTCCCCAGCGCCAGTGCACTGAAGTTCATCTTAAGTAAGTGTGTTGTGTAAGGTGGTGGTTTTATCATTTATTAAGGATGCAAATGTCATGATTTCACTTTTATTAAGAACATATTTTTTGATTAAATTGTTTAACATATGGCAATACATCTTCTGTCTCTTTGGGTTTTGAATGATGCCAGTCTGCTTTCAATGCCAGCTTCAGGAAATCCTCCAAATCAGACTTAACAAAAGCCATTTTTGCTTTACAGCAGCTTTCTGACCTGTGAGGCCTTAGGACAGGGTTTAAGATAACTGAAATGAGGTAATGGTGGGTGTTTGTCACTGAGTGTTTCTCAAGAATGCCAGCTAACGTGTGTATTCTCTTAGGTTCCTTTCCTGATTATATGGAGTAGAGTTATTAATGTAGAATTTCTTTAAAAGGAATTTTTTTGTCCAAAACCTTTTCCTCTTCAGAGTTTCTGGAATGTGCAAGTTGCTGTATTTGCCAGATGAAAAGGACTGGCTGTTCTGTTGGCTTTAGGTGTTTGAATGAAACTTCCAGATTTGGTTTCTTTATCTTTGCATGGGACAGGATTGTTCAAAGACTGTTGTTACAGTGACATCTGCCATTGGCTCAGGGAAGGTGTGCAGGCCCAGATCTGTGTCTGATCCCTCCTTCCACGTGCAGCTGCTTTCCCTCATGCATGGACAAGTGCAGCCTGTGGAGCTGCCCTGGCAGTGACTCAGCTGCTCTCTGGGAGGTGAATGCAAGGCAGGGATTGCTCACAGCAGTGCCATTGCCATGGCACTGTTCCTTCACATGGTTTGCTGAACAGCTTGGCAATTTTTCCCTAAGAAGTGATCAGCAAACAGTGGGAATCTTTTTACTGCCCATTGTGTGAGGAAGGGAGGGACTTGTTCTCTCCAGGCACTGCCAGCGAACTTTCCCTTCCATGATGTTGCTTCTAGTGGAAATGCTGTGTAAGCCAAGTTACTCAGTTTTGAGAAATAGGCAGAAGTCCTCAACATAATGAGCCAAAATAAAATTATTTGGATGGCTTAGAATGAGTTTGTATTTACCATGAAAGGACATTGCTTCAAGCCAGGAAAATGTCTGCATCCTTTTCTGTCTTACGGTCTGTTGTTACATCTTGTTGATCAAGTTGGAACTTGAATGCTGCTGATTCATCAGAGGAAACACCTTCAAATGCTCTAAAAGTCTTCAAAATCATCCTGGTTTACCTCTTGGGAGCAGAGAGAGAACCTTTCCTTCCTACAGTAGGTGCTGTACTTCCAGATGGACTCAACCCTGACTTGTTTCAGACTTGAATGTTGAAATCACAGAAGGGTTTGGGCTGGAAGGGACCTTAAAGATCATCTTGGTCCAACCCCTCTGCCACAGGCAGGGACACCTTCCCCTAGACCAGGTTGCTCTCAGCCTCATCCAGCCTGGCCTTGAACACTCCCAGGGATGGGGAGATGTTCTGCCACTGACTCTGCTGTAGTGAGTGCTTGTTTTTCCAGACAAACCCATTTTCTGCAGGGAGCCTCAGGCTGCAGGGCTGGAGCTCACAGGTTGTTATGATTCATGCAAGTTAACAACAGGTTTGGAAGAAGCTAAATCTTCACACCCTCTCAGTCAGTGATACCCTGGCACCCTGTGGTGGAGATGAGCAATGTTTTATACAACTGTGGGGGGTACCCACTCCAGCTTAATAAAAAGGGCTTTTATCAGTGAGCTAAAAAGGCTCTCAGGTGGAAGCCTCTGAGGAAATTTGGTTGTCTCCATATCTGACCACTTCCATCAAAGGGTGACTTTTTTTTCACCAGCCTAGGAGAAGGTTTGCCTTCACCTCCAGGACACACAATTTCTCTGGTTTCTATGAAATTGTGCATTATTATGGATGCTAAAGCAATTCACTGAGACAGTTGCTGGTAATTTCTGTTAGTTGTTTTCTTCATGAAGAAAAAAAGGAATAACTCCAACCCTTTCTCTGGTGGTAACATGGAATTATGTTAGAGCGGGCTATGCCAAATTGTCATTATTGCAAAAAGTATTTTATTATGTATTTCCCATAGAAATAAGGTAGAATTTGCTTTGGAAATGAGTTTTTTTCATTAATGGTGTTATTTATACAGCATATGTCCTGTCTTGTCTTCATTGACTACACAGGCATTGTCAATTCAAGAGGCACATGGGGTTAAATTCCCAGGTTGTTGGACACCACAACTCTGCAAGTTGAACAGGATTGTTCCATTAAAAAGAAGATCAAAAATCAAGATGAGTTTTGACTGACTGATAATGTAATATATTTATGTGCCTTGCTCAGGTCCTTCACAGAACAGCTGAGGAAGATTTCCAGGGATGCTGGAATGCCAATCCAGGGGCAGCCCTGCTTCTGCAAATATGCCCAGGGAGCTGACAGCGTGGAGCCCATGTTCAGACACCTCAAGAACACTTACACTGGGCTGCAGCTGGTCGTGGTCATTTTGCCAGGAAAAACACCAGTCTATGGTCAGTGAGTGGAAATGGTGCATTTCAGTCACAGTTTTGTGTGGTTTTTGTGAGCTGTCCAAAGGAGAAAGGTTTAATGCTGGCTTAACTCTATAAATTCCAGTTAGGGAATGAGCTGTAAATTAATTTTACTATTTTTCTTGTGCTGCGTGATGTTTTATATTGACCTAATTATTTTCAGTATGTTCTCTATGCTTTTAATTGTTTTTCCCCATTAATTTTTGTTTTTCTATGCTTTTTAAATTGTTTCTCCTTGCTGGTTGCATTTGAGAAAGCCAGCACAGGGTTTGGTGAGATTGACATGGGTAGGCAGTGGATTATAAGATGCTTAATAAAACTTGTGTGCTGAAAATTCCAAGTGACTGAAGAAGTAATGACTTCAAGAACTCCCTAGCTTTTAGAACACCTTTGCTTACTCACACAATCTCCCTTTGGCAAAAAATGCTGAGTGAAGGAGATTTCTGTCTGTTTTTCTTTTAATTTCAAATTTTTAACTCGGGTTGCAAGGATACAGGTGCATAGAAAGTGAAAATTCAGCAACTTAAACGTTTTTTTGGAAACAGTGACAATTGGTGCATTTTACATGGCATACCCACATGGGTTTTAGTATGTTTTACATAAACCATGCATTTTCCAGTTCTTCCTGTAGGCAGGACTGGTTTTTTCCTGTCCTGCCTCCCTCCTTTTTCACTTACCTTGCCCAGTTGGAGCAGCAGCCACGGTTTTTCTCCCATAGCTGCATGGACTCTTCTCTGGTGCATCAGATCCACCAAGCAGCTGCAGATTTGTTTTATCCCATCCCTCACCATGTTAATATAGCACAAAATAATTTTCCAAATTTAATATTAATCTCTTACAAGATGAAAAGAAATTAAGCAAGGAACCTTAAGGAAATAGTACTTTTCCTCCCTTTGAATTCAGCCTGCAAAGGAAGTGGCTCATCTCTAATTTGTACAATAGAAATTTGGTGCAAAATGACATTTTTACTATTCCTGTTTGGCATTAAAAGGGAATTCTTTTCCTCTACTTAACCACTGAGAGGATGTGGTACCACTCTGATTCTTTCTTTGTCATTATCTTTAATTATAGTTATTTCTGCTCCCTCTAATCATCTCTCCTTATTTTCACCCTACGCTTTTCCATACCCTGCACTTCCTATACCCACAGTCTTGTCTTTTCTTCCCACCCTGTTCTTTCCCTCTCCTGTTGCCAAAGAGGGGGTTTCATCTTCTCTGAGCCAGTCTTGGAGCCTAAATTTCTTCCCTGAGTGTAAGATGTGTGGGTCTCTGAAAGCCTTGAAGTCTCAATTTTGTTGTTAACAGTAGGATTTGATTTAACTATTGGAATTGTACAGTACTTAATGAGTTTCTTGGAGTTTTTATGGACCATTGTCTGCTAAGCTGGCCACTTGCCTATGCAAGTGATAAACTTGCAGTGAAGAACTGATAAACTGCTTGGCTGAATATTGCTCAGCACTTTATTGCTAGGTTTGTGTTACTATTCCAGTGTTTAATAATGCAACAAGGTGCTCAATATCCTAATATTATCCACATTACCCACATCATTAGCCAAAGCTGATGATATAATGCTACAATTGTAAAATAAGAATTAATTTAAAATTTCTTCGTTAATATAAGCCAGCAGTGCCTTTAATTACTGCATTTAGGACTGGTTAGGTGGAGCAGAGCAGAGCTGGGGGAGGTTCTGGAGGCTGGGTGGGTTTGGGGGTAAGTCTCATTGTGCTCCTTTAAGCTGAGCACCACTTCACTAAAACTCCAGGTGTAATTAATTGGCACTGAATTCAAGTCTTCTTCACGGTTTGATTTGCAATTTGCAAATCTTTTTATTTTTTTTTCCCGTTCTGCAGCGGAGGTGAAGCGCGTGGGCGACACGGTGCTGGGAATGGCCACTCAGTGTGTGCAGATGAAAAACGTCCAAAGAACAACGCCACAAACTCTGTCCAACCTTTGCTTAAAAATAAATGTCAAATTAGGAGGTGTAAATAACATTTTACTGCCACAGGGAAGGTAAGTTCATCTTTCAAAGGGGAAGAGGTTTTTGTATTGCAAAGAGAATGTGAGACATGCTGAGATAACTGGGAGCTTTTATCTGCAGCCATAGCACTGTGGCTTAAGTGACTCTTCAGACAAACTCTTTTGGCTTCTAATAAATAGTCCTGCAGAAGTTAGGTTATGAAGACAGGAGAGGAATACTTGTTTCTGTTGAAATCTATAATAAAAGTATTGTTTTAATGATCTGACCACTGAAGTACACAACTGTCACTAGAATGAAAAATCTCTAATATTCTAATTGCCCTGAGTTTTCAAAAACAAATATAGAGACCAGCTAGAACAGCAGTGCCTTTTCTTTTTGGTCAACGTTCTTCTCTTTGAGACTCTTACCTGCAGTGGAGATGTGAGCCTGCATTGGGCCATGGACTGTGCTCTCAATTCCTGAGTTTGCTGGCTGTGGTGCCCACTGTCTCTCCACATTCAGTGTTGCCATGAAGGTGGAGTACTGGGGTGGCCCTGGATGTGCCAGGCTCACAACATTTGCCCTGTGCACCGACCTTGTCAGGGTTGTTACTGTGCTGTCCATCCCTCCCAGAAAGCACCTCCAGTACTGGCACTTCTCTCAGCTGTTGGATCCCATCCTCAGTGCTCTGCCAGGGCATTCTGTGATAGTGATCCTGCATTCTGTCTCTGAACAATCCTCTCTCTTACACTCATTAAAAGCTGCTCCCAGACAAGAAGGGACCCTGGCTCCCTCCTGAATACCCAATGAATACCTGTGTCCTGGGTCAGGGATGGTTCAGCTGGAGCCTGGACAGCTGGAATGTCTCTGGGTTCCACAGCTGCACCATCAGACTTTCCCTCTTTGAGGCAGGGAGAGAAAGGGCTTCCTACCAGCTGGGGAGCAGTTTTCCCTCAGCACCCAGCCTGTCTCCTCCCATACCCCCATCCAGTCTGGGTGGTTCATTCCTGAGATGGGCAGTGGGGCAGGGTCAGGCTGTGGGGCAGTGCCCCCTGCTCCTGGGCACCATCCCTGTTCTCTGGGGTGGATGTCAGGGTGCTTACCCAGGACAGTTCCACCTTATCTCTAGATGCTAAATAGATTAGGCCTATCAGCACCAGCATCTGCTGTATGATATCAGCATCTAGAAAAAAAAATTGAACCCTTTAAAAGGTGCTGGGGTGCATCCAAAGAAATGGATGAAGAGCTGAGGAAAAACTCCCCCCTGTAGTGCTTCCTCACAATGGGCACCATCATTAATGAAACCCCTCTTAGCCTGTGATAGTTGTACAGCCATGTGTCCACATGCCAGAGGAAGTTTAAAATCCAGGAACTGCTCACCTTATTGACCTGTTCTGCACACTGGGTAACAGCCACAGTAACCTTAGTCACAGGATCCATGTTTAGATGAGGAGCTGCAAATGGGAGCACAAAATGCAACCCCAACCATGAGCCAACCAAACCAGGGTAAGTCAGACCACATGGTGCCTAAGGAGGTTTCTGTGCTCAGCACACAAAATTAGGTTACCCAGAAACTATTATTGCTTTTTCACCATTTCCTCTCAATGGCCTGGAGCCAAACATTGGGCACCAAAAACTCTGCTGGGTTAGGAGACAGGTGTCTGCCAAGGAAGGTGGTAATCTTCCTGGAATGGAAAAGATGACCCCCTCCCTCCAAATTATTGTAACTTTGGGGGCTTTCAGGCAAAGATGTGGGTAAAGGAATAACAGTTTCTTTACTAGAATATATATATATATATGTAGACAAAAAAGCAACAATAGCAGCAATAACAAAACCCAAACGACAACAAAAAATTAACAGAATTCCAAGACACCCAGCTATTTTTTTTTGACTCTTAAGTACAGCCCATTCATCATCTCTTAGGCAATAAATGGGAAGAAAATTCCCTGAGAGAAAAAAAAAAAAAACAAGAAAAAAGAAAAAAAGCCTAATAATCCCCAACATTATCTTCCCATTTCTTTTAAAGAAGGTCCACTAACAGATAAATTAATCTTCATAACAATTAATTCATTCCCCCACAAAGAAATTATGGTGGCCCAAGATTTCCTGTTTGAAATTGTTTTATTGAGGAATAGAGTTGAAGTTTAAAACCTTTGTTGAAGTGCTTTGGTGTTCCTTTCTTCATGCAGTGGTTTAATATCTTAACCTAAAGGTTTGTTTAAAACTTTCAAGCTTGGTTTAAAAAAAAAAATCTACTTTGTAAATAATAACTGTGATACCTACTATTTTTGGACTTCCTTACCAAGACTGTTTTTTATTAGGAAAAATATATTTTTTCACAGCATCTGCATATGTGCACAGTTGTTTAATTTTTTCAGATGCAATTTGTTACTAAGGGATCAACTTTTACTCCTTTCTTTGGTCCAGTTGATAAAAACTGCAATTCTTCAAGTTAGAAAAAACTAGATATATTTTAAAACTAATTTTTAATTGACAGCAACAATTAGCTATAAAAATCTTCCTAAATTGTGCTATAAAAATCTTCCTAAGTATTTAGCATGAGAACCTTAATCAGGATTTTTAATTACTACCACAGAACAAGTGACCAACTCTGATCAAGTGCCAGTTGTTGATGAATTCACTGCAGGAGAACAGAGTGCTGTTTACTTGAGTTTTAATGTGCTTTATTAAGCATAAATCTTGCTGCTTTTTCAAATGTCCCTTCTCTTTGCCAGACCCCCAGTATTCCAACAGCCTGTCATATTCCTTGGTGCAGATGTAACTCACCCTCCAGCTGGGGATGGGAAGAAGCCTTCCATTGCTGCAGTGAGTAAATGGTGTCCTGCTCTTTCCCCCCAGCTCCCTCCTGCTGCTCAGCTCTAATGCCTTTTATTGCTTTCAATCCTTTTGTGGTCCATTGCTTCTGATTGCCTAATTATAGCATTATCAATTATTTTTCTGCAGGAATTTATGGAAACTTCAGAGAGCTTGCTCTGATGCTAATTACTTAAATGTGTGTATTAGCTTGTAAAACGCCTGAGTTGCTGATACACAGAGGCGCTTTTCTGGGAGCTGATATTTATTAGCAGCCTGATAATGAGCTGGTGCATGTTTAAATCTGCTTCTTCAGCTCTTAGAAATATTCAGAATTTCTTCATTGCTGATAGGGATCTAGGCTGGCTCAGCTGTGGTTTCTGGGGACTCAAGCTTCCAGAAAACACAAAATGTGCAGTAATCTCTTGGAAATGTACTTCTTAAATATAGGGAGTGGTCTTTAGCTTGTGTAATGTCAAACACCTGTAGTGGCTACTCAGGATTGTTTAATAGTGAAGTTCTTTGGTGCTGTTATGTATCTGTTTTAAAAAGTTGCACCTGTGTGTCCAGGGAAAACCAGGTGGAGATGTGTGGCACTCCCATGGAAGGGAGGAATGATGACTCTGACTCCATGTTCTTAGAAGGCTAATTTATTATTTTATGTTGCTATATTATATTAAAGAATACTAAACTAGACTATACTAAAGAATAGAGAGAGGATACTTATAGGAGGCTAAAAGATACTAAAAAAAACTTGTGACTCTCTCCTCCAGAGTCCGATACACTTTGGCTGACATTGGCCAATAAGTAAAAACAATTCACGTGTTGGATAAACAATCTCCAACCACATTCCAAAGCAGCAAAACACAGGAGAAGCAAATGAGATA
>JAYDZK010000113.1:147808172-147821096 GCA_034509185.1 Euphonia xanthogaster | reverse complement strand
CAGGAGAAGCAAATGAGATAATATTGTTTTCCTTTTTCTCTGAGGCTTCTCAGCTTCCCAGGAGAGAAATCCTGGGCCAGAGGATTTTTCAGAAAATAAGACTGTAACAGAGATGTGCTCCCTTCTTTAGTTTTTTTGTTTGTTTATTTTTCAGTCCCATGCCACTTTTACAGGATATGGACATTAATGTTTCACTAACAGAAAAATCCCTTCCCTTGATAAAGGGTGTGGATATTTCTGTGGTCCATCACCATTTCAGTTTGATGATCCAATAAAACAGGCTTGGTGTCCCAGAGTTCCAGCTCCTATGCAGCAGTCTGAACTATCTTAGTGGCTTCATGGTATCAGTGCTCCACACTGCATTTGAGTTTTTAAGAGGCTGTGGGTACAAAGAGGAAATGAGTCTTTTAGATTTAAAACAAGTTTCCTGTTTCAGCAGGGTGTGCTGCTGCAGGTGAACTAAACCCAGAGCAGTTTCCAAGCACATTTTATCTTCAAATACATCTTTGCCAGGCCCAGCACTCAGTGTTCAAGACAGTGCAGTTATCCCATGAAATAACCTTTATTTAAGTGCTCTCTGGTTTGATGCCAAGCATTTTTTCCAGGTTGTAGGAAGCATGGATGCTCATCCCAACCGTTACTGTGCCACAGTGCGGGTGCAGCAGCACCGCCAGGAAATCATCCAGGACTTGGCTGCCATGGTCAGGGAGCTGCTGATCCAGTTCTACAAATCAACGAGGTTCAAACCAACTCGAATCATCTTCTACAGGGATGGTGTTTCTGAGGGGCAGTTCCAACAGGTGATATTTGTCTTCTTGAAATTCTCATAGTGTAGTTTTGTGGTAGTAATGGAATTTTTAAATTCCATCTCTATGTGGTTAGAGTTACAAGAAGTATAACCTCAACAAATCTTCCCTCACCAAATTTGTTGGATTCTAACCTAGCAGGCAGGAGAAGTGTTTGCATACTTTTCATGTGCTTTTGAAAGTACTTTTCCCCTTTAAAATATTTTCCCTGACAGAATTATTAGTGAAAAGTGTAGTTTTAGCACTCAAGTTATGTTCCACATCTGTTTCCTATTTAGGATATATTAGTCAGACTGTATCTCATATAACTCAGGCAGTAAAGAAAAATTATATTCTTTTTTTTTAAAGAGGATTAATAAATACTGGATTTTCAGTCATTTTTATTCTGATAAAACTCACCAGATCCTCTGTCATATTTATTTTGTTTGCTTACTAGTACCATATTTTATGAAATATTTTTCTATATATTTTAAAGACATTTATGTACACTTTTCTTTCCAGTTTTTATGTATGTAAATAAAAGATACAGAATTGAGTCAGCTTGTCAAAATCCAGGGGGAAGAGAGGAAAGATCACTTGCTAAACTTGAATTGATAAAATAATGTTTGTATGAACTTTTAATATATTCTCTTTTCAATTGTCATTGGTTTTCACTGAATTTTTCATGTACAATTAACCCACAGTCTAAATAATTGCTTTTTGGTTTGTTCCACTTTCCTTATTATTGATGCCTCTAGTCCTGCATGGGACTGCACAAAGCTGGGAAAGAGCAGCTGACCACTTCTGGATTTTATCCCTTGTTCTAGTCTGAAAAATAATTAGTGTTTTGTATTCAGCAGCCTAATTAAATGTTCATTTGTATTTGGTAGTTAAAGAGATTTTGACATGCAGGTTATTAGTCCGAGCCTTGTGCTTGGAGCTGAACAAATCTGGAAGCAGCTCTCTCCTAGCTCAGGAAACTGCTGATGTAATTTGCCCTCATCAAGGGAAGAAATAAAGATTTGGTCCTGAAAGCTTTGATATCTCATTACTCTGAGTGACAGTGCAAGAAGGAACATGATGAATTATCTGTGGATAAATAAAAAACATCTGTAGATAAAGAAGAGGAATTTGTATGGTGGCGATGGTTCATGTTGATCTCACCTCTCTCTGTGTGTGGCTCAGGTTCTCCACCACGAGCTGCTGGCTATCAGGGAGGCTTGCATTAAACTGGAGAAGGATTATCAGCCTGGCATCACATTTATAGTGGTGCAGAAAAGGCACCACACCAGACTCTTCTGCACGGATAAAAACGAACGGGTACGTTCTGCTTGGGACCCCAAAGCTCCAGCAGGCAGCCAAGTCACCAGTTCCTGTTCATTTGTGGTACTTTCTGAGTGGAGCTCAGACTCCACAAATCAATTTTTGGTACTTCCTGTGTGAAGAGGAGACTCTTCTAGAACTGTTGCTGAGAATGGAGAGTTCCTCATGGCAAAGCTCTGCTCACAGACTGGACTTTCCATGTTCTTTTTCCTTCTGTCAGGCTTCTCTGTGGGAGCACTTGGACCCCCCCAGGCTTCAGGGCAATAATTAATAACTCCCAAAGCTGACATGAAGGTGGTTGTTATATTAATAAATGCTGTGGTTACAGATGTTAAATTGTTTAAGTATTTTGACATTCGGCTTTGAAGAGATTTTGAGGGAAGAGGTGGCCTGTCTGACAAGGAAGGTTTGTCCCCTTGCAGGTATAAACAGGAAAAGTTACTCTTGTCCTGGAATGGGAAGGTGAAAAGAATTTGACAACTCAGTTGCAGGAAATTCTTTTTACATAATTCAGAAAACCAAATCTTTTTAGGCAATTTCTAAGAAGATTTTGCAGCTTGTCTCTTTTTTTCTTTCTCCGTGGTAGAGACACTCCAAATTTTCGGTTGGAGTGTCCTAATTTCAGTTTTGCACATTCTTTCTTCACTTTGTGCTTCTTATAGATCTTTTTCTTGTGTTTGTTTTCCTGGCTATGCAGTTGAAAATAAAAAAAATCCTTTGTGTTGTGCCTCAGTGTCTTTGCATTTCCTGTTTACACAGGTTGGAAAAAGTGGAAACATTCCAGCTGGTACCACAGTGGACACAAAAATCACCCACCCCTCAGAGTTTGACTTCTACCTGTGTAGTCATGCTGGGATTCAGGTAAGGCATTTTGTGTGGCATGGTAACTGTTAATGTTTGTACTAAAGCTACTTTGTCTGGTGGCTTTTTGTCAGATCTGTGTTTTTCATGATGAAAGTGCATTTCAGTATGATCATTTCATTTCAGAGGTGAAATTTTGAGAAATGCAGCCCTATCAAGAAAAGGGAAGGGATTAGTTTGATAGGCAGCAAGGAAGGAGGTTGTTTGCCTTTTAAGGGAAAAACTAGCTGGAATGTGTAGAGCTGCTGCCCGTGGTTTTTGAGGAAGCAGCCATTTCACTGTAGTTCCCAGCAGAGCTTGGAAGCTCAGGAGATGTTTGGGAGTGCTGATGAGCTGTGTGCTCTGGCTCCAGGGAACAAGCAGACCTTCTCACTACCACGTGCTGTGGGATGACAATCGCTTCTCGTCGGACGAGCTGCAGATCCTCACCTACCAGCTGTGCCACACGTACGTGCGCTGCACGCGCTCCGTCTCCATCCCTGCCCCCGCCTACTACGCTCACCTGGTGGCCTTCAGGGCCAGGTACCATCTGGTGGATAAGGAGCACGATAGGTGAGTTCAGAGTTTTGCAGTTTGGCAGAATTGGAAGGCAGTGGGGCTTGTTAATTCTGGGATCGGTGGTGTCCTCAGCAGTTCAAGGGTGGATTTGCTGTCACTGCTGAAACAAAGCAGAAGATGTTCCTGTACGTGCTGGTTTCTGGTTCAGAACCTCAGTGGTGCTTTAAGGGTAATTAATGTTTGACCATTCTGTTCAGAAGAAAGTAATGATACAGAAACACATGCAAGGAGAGGCAGATTAAATAGGGTGTCATGATAGGACATGAAACAACACAATGCACACACACCGCTGCTCTCAAGGTGAAAAAAAGGGAGTTTATTTTCTGACTCCAACATTTATAGGTTTCCAAAAGTGACAGTGGATTGGAGGGTGAAAGTGCCACCTCTCCAATGACACTGGACACACCCGACAGTCCATCAAATTTCTCCTCCTCCATAAAAGAATGCAAAACAATAAGTTATTTACAGAAAGTGTGTGAGAAAGTTTGTTACAAAAATGTAAACATCAGAAGGCTTAGAAAATCTTAAAAGATCAGGGTGACAATAGGGTTTCTCTTCCCCCCCAACCTGTTGGTTTTTGTTTCCCCCCCTCCCCTTTCTCTTTCAGTGCTGAAGGAAGCCACACCTCTGGCCAGAGCAATGGCAGAGACCACCAAGCACTTGCTAAGGCAGTCCAGGTGCACCAGGACACGCTGCGCACGATGTACTTTGCTTGACATGTTTTAATGTTCAGCGGCTCCGGACAAGGCAGAGTTGGATTCACACCAGACCAGCTGCACTTAGACCAACAGATGCCCCAGCCCAGGGACAGCCAGCAATGAGTGATGCATCTTTATTCCTTTCTTTCCCATTTGCAAGGAAGCCTTCCGTCCAGAATTTCAGACTTGATCACAAACTGCGTTCTTGTACCAAACCCCACTGCTGTTGGAAATGTGGTTTGCCAAAAATCTCTGAGCTGCTTGCTATAAAACAGACCCAGATTTTATAATTAAATCAAGAGCTGCAATCTCAGGGCTTAGGGAAGAAAAACAAAAAAAAAACCAAACCAACAACCCAACCCACAAAACTGCTCATTCAGTTTGCTGTTCATTGAGTTAGTTTTGATAATTTGGAAAGATCTAATTCATACTAAGGTTTGATGAGCTAAAACGCTGTGAATCAGCTTTTAGTACAAAGGAAAGCAAAGCATTTTTTGAGTATTTATGAAGCCTTGATTATTCTAGATGCATTTACGAAATTTTTATTTTCAAAATAAGAGCGCGACAAAATTCTGGTTTCTAATTGTCTTATAAAGATTATTCTCAGATTATTCTCTGTGTGTCTAAGGACAAATGTATTTTCTGAAGCTTGTTCTTGAATGTTTTTTATTGTGCTGCATTTTAAAATGTTTTTCATAGACTAAAGATGAACTTAAAAAAAAAAAGAAAAGAGTAAACCTGTACCTAAGCTTTTAATAGCTCCAGTTAGATTGGCAGAAGAAAATGTGCCATTTAAAAAAATTTGTAAAGACTTTTTAAAAATCATACTGACAGCTAACTTTAGGATTTGTCATACAGGACTGTGACACTTACTTTCCAAAGTCTCTAAAGAATACGGGTCTGTGGTGATAAATACAGTACAATCCTTTTTCACTGTTGTTTGAGTTAATGTAAATTTTATATATGTTTCACAGTATTAATGTGATAGACTAGATGCTATTATTTATTTTTATTTACTAAGGAGTGCTCATTATACTTCTGTTAACATATCAAGAATGCTTTGAACTTAGAAAGTAAGATCCTTTTTGTGGGGACATTACTCTTCAGATGCAAAAAAAAAATTATGCAATCGATGTGGTGAGAGGAGAGAGATGCAGCCCGTGTCTGTTGTAGCTTGGGATTTGCAGAAAGGCTTTTTCAATGTGCACACAACACAGCAGGTTTTACCTCTGCGGCTCAGACGCACACAAGACCAACATCCTACATTCATTCAAGCACAAAACAATTGTATTTTATTTATATGTTGAGTAGTGGTGAAGCAGGAGCTCTGCTAGAGGAGAGTGGCTTGCTGGAAGTTAGGCACAAGTCAGAGAATCTATGCAGTAAAGATAAAAATTAGGAAACTGAAGTTTACTTAGGGAGGGAGGTGAAGCTCTCTTCATTATGCATAAGATCCATAGGAAACGTGAGAGTTTTGCCATTCTCTAAGGAGAAGCATTAATTAAAACTGATAATTATGAGACAGATGCTTCTGTTAGTTTGCACACTGGATTCATAAAAACCATAACACACATGTAAACCTTTGCACTAATGTCGATGCCATGAGCAGGTTTAGGAGAAAATGGAAAAAGCCCAGGGAAGTTGTTTATGCTGACTTGATCATGTTTGTTTTTCCATGGGATAAGTGAAATAAGATGCTGAGAGGCAGGTTGGAAAAACCTTCATTCTCCTCCACTGATGGATTTTGCTTTGTCTTTTCCCTTTACTCCCAGCAGCTGCTCAGTCTCTGTTTGGACACTTTTACCTCTGGCCACTGGGATGGGCAAGTAGCTTTAACCCATGCAGAGCTCTGGGCCACAGAGCAGGTCAGCTGCAACCAGGTAGTGTTGGATAAGCTAGAAAATGCCCAACCTTTGCTGCATAAAGACTTTTTTAGGTACATAATTCCAGTTCAGATCTTCACCTGGTAGCAGTGTGTCGGTTGTCGGTGTTTTGTAGGTGAAATGTAAAACCTGTTAGTGGAATAATCATATTTGTACTCTTCTAATTGGGTGATTAGGCTGCTGGCTCAGAGTGGCTTCTTGGTCATAGTTCTATAAATTCAGATCTCTGTAAATTTGAAGCAAATCCTAGGTAGCATTGTCTGTCTTGCTGTGTGCCAGCGAGGTTGTACCTACCTCCCCTCAAGCACCCCTAAGCTGCAGATCCTCCCCGTGGTGGGTGTGTTGCACTTCTATGTGTTCCCTTCAGAGCTTTCCTATTCCAGTGAGGATATTCATTTGGCAGAGTTTTATATAAGAATTATTTTTATATGAATTCTTCTTAGCAAATAGGATAAAGATCATCATGTTTTAAGACATCATTTAACTTACTTGCTGTCTGTTATGCAGAGACCTCTTGGATGTGAAATTCATCCCCCTCTTTCCATCAGAGATGGATCAGTGGAATTGTACAGGTGGTCAGATGGGGTGGGGAGGGTAGGATCTGTATTGACCTCAAATCTCATTTCTGAAGCAGCCTGGGACTGTACTGCATCCTATTTAAGATACTCCCTTTGTGAGAGAAGGAGTTTTAGGCAGGCCCTTCATCTGAGAGTAGCTGTTGTTTGTGCATCCTCATGGAATGAGCAAAAATTATGTAGCTTTCCTTCCCTAAGTATGAAGAACTTGGGATGTTTATGTGCATTTCAGGACATTTTTACCTTTTACAGACCTTTCTCAGCCTCTGATACTGCTAATCCTTCATGCCTTGTGATTCACAGAAAGGCTCCACAACTGGTAAAGGTGTAAAGTAGGTCTGTATTTATTTGGCAACGGGCAAATTAATTTCTAACCCTCATGTCTCACTTGCGTCTCCTTCCTTTTCCCTCCCACCAGTGGTGAATTAGTGAATAATTTAAAGCATTAAAAAAAAAAAATACTGATTAGGTATACTTTGTAAAGTACAGCATGCTGGAAGTCCAGCACCTCTCTTTCTGGGAATATTTTAGAAATAAATTGCCTAACACATACACATAAAAACCTACCACATACACATAAAATCCTAGAATTATTTTTTATTCTGTACCTCCCACATGTCTGGTGTAGAACAGCAACATCTCAGGTCAGCACAAAGCTCAAGAAGTCTCAGTCTCCCCCAGGCTGCTGGTGGAGAAGTGCCAGCTGAGGTCACAGCTCTGAGTTACTGTCCAGGTCAGCTCAGCAATAACCAAATTTGTGCCACCCTTGGGCACCTGGGGCATTTTCCAGCCTCTGCAAAGGAGCCCCATGGCACAACCCCCCCAAAACAGCATCAGCAAGTGTGAAATGCTCCTCTTGGGAGGTGACAAGTACTGTCAAAATACACAAAATACTTAAAAGTTTGTATTTTTTCCCCTGATGTGCAAAATCTAACGCAATAATGAGGTTTGCTTGGTGGTGGAAATTTCTGCTGCAGTGGCTGAACAGAGTAACCAGTCCATTCCATCTGTTCCAGCCCCCAGGAAACAACTGAGCTGATCCTTAGGAGCAAATGCCCTGTTGGGAAAAGCTGGAAGGAGGTGGATTTGTCTCTGCCTTTATGTGGCATTTAAGACAGCCCTATGCAATTTAACACGTGTGTCTGTATGCACTGATGTACAGAGTGAGGTCACTTGTTTTATTAGAGCTCCTTTTTTTGGCTTGGCTTGCTTTAGAGTATTTGACTTTGTGAATTACAATCAATGATCTTCCATGTTCCAGAGGCTTTGGCACAGGAATTCCCTTGTTTCTTGATCTGTCAGGTAACAAATCCCTTTGATCTTCATCCAGGCCCCCAGGCAGCATTCCCTGATTGTAAAAGCAAAAAGGTTGTGAAGTTTGGCTTTAATTCTGCCTCTCTCAATAACTCCTGCAGCCTTTGTTGTAACAGAGTCTTGTTCTTGTTAGATCATTTTTATAACCTAAGACAAGAGGTTTTTCCACAAGGATTATCAAATTAAAACTTCTGGAGAGGAGGTGTGAGGAGTTTAGGGTTTTGTTGTTGTTTTTTTTTTTTTTTTCTGAAAAGATTGAAGTTTCTAAGATGCTTCTAAGTTTTTCTTTCTGACTAAAGTTGTTCATGTATGTGCCCAAAGGCTTTTGGTTAAATAGCAGACTCAGTCAAATAAGCACCTCTGGTGGCATAAATAACCCATAAGGGAATTTTTTTTTTTTAATATATCTTTTACTCATTAACTAAACGAATGTAAGAAGAATTCTCAGTATTTTTCACACTTGAGACCAGTGTAATTAAACTCACTTGTTTTCCTGTTTTTTTAATGCTCTTCTCCTACCATAGTATCTCTCTTTGTGTGGCTTTCCCCATTCCTAATGCAGGGCAGTCCTTTGTTTTTTACTTTTGTATTCCATTTGGTCACATGCTTCTTGATGCACACATGCCATCTTTCTTAAGGAAAACTTCAAGTAGAAGGTAATTGCACTGATTGTTGGGTTTTTTAAACTCCCTTTTTACTGTAAGATTTTTTTTTTTTTGCATCTGCTGTAGCTGTTTGAAAATACTGTAAATAATGCTCTGTACAGCAAGTACTGAAATGCTGGGGATACCATTCCTTGTTCTATTTTCCTGAATACTGCCATATTTTCCAGTGTTGAGGTGGGAGCTTTGGTGTTAAATGCTGTTATACTTTGTGTGCATTATGGTATCAACCCAAGAAGGGCACAGTTTCTGTATCACAGTGGAAATACTTAGTGTTAGTCTGAATTTATAAAACATTTCTTCCTTCTTTCCTCTGTGCACATTTCTCCCAGACCACAGAGATGCAGTTTTTCAGCTCTCACTGTGCTCTTTGTCTGTGCCAGGTTCAAATGCCAGTTCTGGTATCAGCCTGATGACTGATGGCATTAATGTAATATTTGGATTATCAGATGTAGCTCTCCCAGCTGTTCCTTGCTTGTCTGATTCTTGTGTTGTAGAAGGAGAATCCGTGGATGTGGCAGGATTTAGTGGAATGGCAGGGATTTGGGATCCAGTTATGATGTCTTGCTGTCTGTCCCTGCATGGTGTGGGATTGGGCAGCGCAGAGTTTCAGTGCTCTGAGCTGCCCATGCATCTCCCATCCATCCATCAGCAATTGCCTTTTGCTTCCAGAACCCTCAGGGACAGAACAGACCCCACCTCCAGCCAAACTGGCTGATGTTAGGGTGCAAACAGCAAGTTCTGCCTTCTGTTTCTGAGGGTTGAAGACTGGAAAGATGCATTTCTGAGAGGGTTTGATCCAAATTGTGTGGGAAGGGGGTGCTGTGTGTGCTTGGTGTGGCACAGAACCTGTTTAATCCCATTTAGTGTTTCAGTCGCTTTGTCAGGGTAGTTTCTTTGAAGTGTTAATTTGAATGTAATTGCTTGGCCAAATCACTACAAAAGTGGGTTTGTGGGAATCTTTAGTTTCAAAGCAGGTGCAGTTCAAGGCTACCTCCTGTATTCCTTCATGGAAGAATTAATTGAAGTGAATTCCCACTGCGCAGCCAAAATGCTCCCAGAGGGACTGGGCTTGTCCCAGTCTGTTCCTTACTGGGAAGTGCCATACTGTGGTCCTGGGTGGCTGCTCAGCCTTCCCTCTGTCTTCCAGAGGCATCCCTGTGTACTGAGAGGGTACCAGACCTGGCAAGTGGCACATTTGGCACATCTGCTTCTAGTCAGGGTCACTCCATAGCAGCAGCTCCCTCTGTGACCTGTCCCTTCCCTTGAGTTTCTATACTGTTGTTTCCCAAATGAAAAAATGTTTCTGTACTTTACCTGTTGGCCAGAAAATGTCAGGTTTTCTCTGCAAACGACATGAGGGTGCTTGAAATACATTTAGAGTCTGAGGCAAAAAATATGTATTGGATTATTTTTTTAATGTGTTTTTTAGGTAGGGTGACATGCGACTGTTAGAATGAAAATACTTTATTTCCTGCTCAGAAAATGATAAACTTTAAAATGTGGGGGAAAAAACCAAACCAAAACACCAAAAACAGCCCCAAACCTGAGTATGTTCATCTTGGGACTGTTTGGTGTCAGTTCTGTGCAAAGCCTTGGCCAAAACTCAACCTTGACATCAGTGCACGTGGACTGAGGGTACTTTAGGTGACCCGAAATGAAACTGTAGAAAACTGTGTTAATACATCAGATTTTGTTTACAATTATTCCAAACAAGCTTCCTCATCTCAGAACAAACCACTCTGCTGACAGAGCTATCTGTTGGAGCACAGTGTGCTGATGTGGTTTCATAGCAGTGTTAAAGTTGATTTTTATTTGCAAGTAAGTGGGCTTTGTGCTGTGGATTTTGGCCTATCAGAGTGAGTTTCCTGAGATTCTGTGCTCCCTGTAATTTCCTTCCCTTAATCTCTGGGCCTAGACACTAATGAAGCTCATCCATGGCAGGAGGATTGCTTATGTTCTGACTTTGTGGAACCCAGATTTTGTGAGTGACTGAATAAACCATTATAAACCAGCTCATTGATAACTGAATGTGGTAAAATCCTGTCAGTTTGGTTCAGTTCTCAGTCATGATTTAACAAAGCCCCCCCAGAAGTGTGAAGTGCAGGGTAAATGGCTGCTTTGGGGAAGATGTTTCACTACATTGTGCACTGCAGATCATGGACACTATTGCTGGCAGGGCTTGCACTGTGCAGAGATGCTGAACAGCTCCTCTGTCATTGGTGGGAGCAGAGTTTTGTGTTTTCCAGACAAGGCAGACCCAGGATCATCAGGAAGTTTGGGGAGTGAAGGAGCTCCATGCTGGGTGCTGCTCATGCCCTAGAAAAGAGAAACTCTGGGTATCCCAAGCCTTGGGGAAATGAAAGCGGAAGTGAGGGGAGACATTTCTTTCAAAATTGCTCATTTTAGCACTTGTTAAGGTGACAGTTTAATTCTTAGTTTTCCTTCTGGCTTCTCTGCAAGTGCCCCTGAGAAATCCTGCACCCTGCACCCATCTGCTGGCCCCATCCCAGGAGGGGAAGGCTGCAGGGAGCTCCCGGAGTTGATTCCTGGTGTTGGGGAGCTCTGACTTGGTTGGGGCTGGGCCAGGGGTGCTGCTGGATCTGGAGGGACGAGAGGTTGGCAGGAGTTCATTGTAGGAGTTCTGCAAGTGGCAGCCCTGCAAACCCAGAGCACCTGCTGCAGGCTGTGGCTGCTCCTTCCTCCCACCTAAACATCCCCCAAAAAAGCAATTCCTTTGGATTTGTCCATGTGCTGCCTCAGCAGATCCATTGTAAGCCTGCTGGGGCTGCCCTTCACCAGCCAGCCTCCCTGAGGCTCCCTGAGGAGCCTTGGGTTGCGTGGCAGTTCTGGATCAAAGGGAATAATCCTCTCCACAGGGCACTCAGGAGTGCACAGGTTTCAGTTGTATTTTTTTCCCCTCATTTTGGATGTGCTGTTGAACTTTGAACCATGGACTTTGTCATTTTTTTCCTCCCTTCTGTAAGCACAACTAAACCATGTGGTGGAACAGCTGCTCTGCTCATCAGCAGGGATGGCAGATGCTGTCTTAGCTGGGAGCAAGCCTAGGAGTTGTCTCCAAAATATAAATTTAAACTTTTCTGGTCATTTTATAGGGGGTTTTTGGGTGTGCTTGGCAAGCATGAATGGTGAACAGGCAGCAGGCAAGCTTGGGAGTCTCTGATCCCCTGGCTGGTGCTGTTTGTGTTTGCTTTGTTAGCTTAGATTTCCTGTCAGAAAAAAAAAAATATAATGTGGACTCTTTTCTGTATTTATCAGCTTTTCCTTCTTTTAAAGCCATGAACAGAGGATGCTTCAGTCATGCTGGTTTTTGTGAAATTGCACATTTTTGCCTGATATGTACTTGACTCAAAGCAGATCCTGTCTGGGCTCTATGGGCACCCCAAAGCTTCAGCTGCTGGGGGTTGGATCAGACCTCTCATGTACCAACATAACATGCAGTGAATTTTGTTTCTAGATTTCACCAAAGTTAAGTTCTGCATCAACTGTGAGGTGCTCAAACCTCCCTGTTTTATAGCACTGCTTCTATGCTATTAAAAACCAAGGATTTGATCCAAAGTCTGTCATTCCTGATAGATTTTTCTCATGAAACTTAAAGACTGAGCCCTTCAATTGCTCATCTCATTTACAAATGACAATTTCATAACTGCATTTTAAAGAAACTAAGAGGAAAAAAACACCAAAAAAACATCAAAAGCCATTAAGGAGTAAGTTCTACATTTATCTTGGAAAATCAAATTTTCAATGAGGTGCAATGAGGAATTACATCTGGCAAAGTTCTGTGCCATCCTGAAGAGTGTTACCACTTCTTTTCTGTAATTTGTTGATAAACTGTAGTAGATTTTTTGGATCTGTATGTGTCCCTTTCTGTGTGTGTGCACACACACGTGTGACAGGACAGGGGACAGTGTATAGGCTGTCTGTAAAAGATACAAAGGCAGTATTTGGCTGGAAATAACAAGCACAATTTCCTTGGCTTTTGCAGTATTTTATTGTACAATCACAAAGATTTCAGCATTTAGGGCAGTTGATAACTAAAGATCCAGCCCCAGATTTCTGTGCAGCAGAGTGGTTGACTTGATCCTGGGAGGGCAAGATGGAAAACAGAATGTACTGATTAATTTTTTTTTCTTTTTTTTTTTTTTTTTGCTTTAATTTTGGTACATTGCAAAATTAACTGACTTTATCTTTTAAGGTTTTAATCTTTTAATAGTTTCAAAAAATCTTTTTAAAATTATTTTTAT
>JAYDZK010000113.1:147787339-147797647 GCA_034509185.1 Euphonia xanthogaster | reverse complement strand
GGAGCTGCCCCTGGCAGGAGAAGGGAGGCTGTGAGTGACCAGGCTCAGCACACCCCATCCCTGTCTGGCCCTAAGGCCGTGCTGCTGTTGGGCTTGGTCAGCCTCTGTCTGAGACTCTGAGGCCAGCTGGTGCTGCCATCTCTCCAGCTCTTTTCCCTCTGGGAAATTTTGTCCATTTTTTGGAAGATAACTGAAGGTTGAGGCTAAAGCTTGTTCAGTTCCTAGTTCCTTTTATGCTACTGTTTTTCCTCACGTCTCCCAAACTAGGGAAACCTGAGAGGAGCAGAGAGACCTGTCTGGAGCCCACAGCTTGTGCCACAGTGGCTGAGGAGACCTGGAAAGAGGTTGTGGCCAGGAGAGGGTTAATCTCTTCTTCCAAGTAACAAGTGACAGTACAAGAGGAAATGACCTCAAGTTGTGCCAGGGGAAGTTTAGACTGGATATTAGGAAAACTTTCTCCAGCAAAAGGGTTGCCAAGCACTGGTAGCTTCTACCTAGGGAAATGGTTGAGTCACCATCCCATGAGGGATATAAAAGCAATGTAGATGGGGCTCTTAGGGACATGGTTTAGAGGTGGCCTTGGCAGTACTAGGTTAGACTTGATGATATTAAGGGTCTTTTCCAACCTAAATGATTCTGTGATTCTACCTAAATGCAATTGTTCATCCAAATTTTTCAAACACTGCAAGTTCTACTGAAGTTATTTTGTTGGAGTGCCACTACTTTAAGTCATGACATGGCCCCTTTATGAAAGGCTGCAATAAGGTGTCCCTGGACCCTTTTCCAGGCTGAGCAACTCAAACTTTCTCAGGCTGTCTTCACAGGAGGGGCACTTTAGCCTTCTGATGATTTCCATGGTTTCCTCTGGACCTGCTCCAAGAAGTTTCTTGTGCTGGGGATTCCAGACCTGGATGAAGCACTGCAGGTGAGGTCTCACCGGAGTGGAGCAGAGAGGCAGAATCCCCTCCCTCACCTGCTGCCTGCACTGTGGGATCAACCCAGAACATGCTTGGCTTTCAGGATGCAAGTGCACACATGGCCAGCTCACATCCAGCCTCTCATCCACCAGCACCCCCAAGTCCTTCTTGGTGGGGCTGCTTTCAATCCACTTAATCCCCAGCCTGTGTTCATACAGGGGTTTGGTCATCCAGGTGCAGCATCTCACACTTTGCCTCACTGAACATCATTAAGGTTCCCACATCCTCTATCAGAAATTCATCTGAACTCTCATAAAAGGCTCATACTTCTGGAGTTTTTATACTTCCAGAGTTTTCAAGATTTTGCCATTTAAGCTACATGACTGAGAAATCCTCTCAGAGGAAGATCTCCCTCTTCTCAAGGAGGCTCGGGGGGACCTCATTGCTCTCTACAACTACCCTCAAAGGAGCTTGTAGTGAGCTGGGGCCGGCCTCTTTTGCTGTGCCAACGGTGTGAGGATCAGAGAAAATGGATTTAAGATGAGAGAGGGGAGATGCAGATTAGATATTCGAAAAAAAAATTAATGTTTTTTTACTGTTTGGGTGGTCTGGCATTGGAATACACTGCCCAGGGCGGTGGTGGAATCACCATTCCTGGGAGGGTTTCAGAGGCATCTGAGTCTGGCAATGTGGTTTAGGGGTTACAGTGGCAGTGCTGGGTTGACAGTTGCACTGGATGATTCTATGACACCAGACCAATTTCGGGATTTGGGAATGCCAGGAAGGCTCACTTCGTTCTAAGGGCTAAGCTAGAGCCCTTTAGGTTTTCATAGTCAGTCGGCTAAAATTCACCAGGTGAATCAGTCATTCGTCCACTCCTGTTTTGCGTTCCTCTCGGAGCAATGCCTCATGTTCACAGGCAGAGGCTTCCAGTCCCCGTGGAAGCCCCGGGAGCAGCACCGCGGACGACGACGGAGAATCGCTCCGCACCGCTCCCCTCACGGCTCTCCCGCCATGGCCCGCCGCGCATGCGGGGCGGGGCGGAGCGGCCATTGCCGTCAGTTCCGGCGGCAGCGGGGCGGCTCCTGTCCCGGCTGTGAGCGCCGCTTCCCCCTGTCCTAGAGCGGCTCCTGTCCCGGCTGTGAGCGCCGCTTCCCCCTGTCCTAGAGGGGCTCCTGTCCCGGCTGTGAGTGCCGCTTCCCCCTGTCCTAGAGCGGCTCCTGTCCCGGCTGTGAGTGCCGCTTCCCCGCTTAGCGCCCGGCAACCGCGTCCCCCCGTCCGGGCTGTGGGTGCCGCTTCCCCGCTTACCGCCGGCAGCCGCCTCCCCTGTCCTAGAGCGGCTCCTGTCCCGGCTGTGGGTGCCGCTTCCCCGCTTACCGCCGGCAGCCGCGTCCCCCCGTCCTAGAGCGGTTCCCCCCGGGCTGGCAGTGCCTCTTCCCCGGTTACTGCCCGCCCTCGCTGGCCAAAGACCGGTTCCTGCCCGGGCTGTCAGTGCCCCTTCCTCGGTTGCCCCCCGGCAGCCGCTCCCCCAGAGCAGCTCCCCCGCGCCTTTCGCTGTCCCTGACGGGGCTCAGGGGGGTCTGCGCCTCCGCCGCGCTTGGCTCTTCCGCAGTTTATTCGTTTTCCCTGCTAGACTTGGCCGGCCCAAAGCGGCGTACGCCCGAGATAGGCAAACTGGGGAGCTCCCAGCCTCTGCGGCCTCTGCTGGGGGGAGTGTCAGGACGGTGCTGCTGGCCTGGGAATGGGGCTGCACCCTGGGAATGGGGCTGCACCCTGGGAATGGGGCTGCACCCTGGGAATGGGGCTGCACTCTGGAACGGGGCTGCACCCTGGGAACGGGGCTGCACCCTGGGAACGGGGCTGCACCCTGGGAATGGGGCTGCACCCTGGGAACGGGGCTACACCCTGGGAATGGGGCTGCTGGGCAGACCCCGGGCAGTGCGGTGGGACAAGGGAGCTACAGTCGATAGTTCTGAGGAGCCCGTTTCCTCAAGGCAGCTGTTTCTCTGTCACCTGTGTCCCCGTGGGCTCGGAACTCGTTCTTCTTGTAAAACCAATGGTGTCAAGTCTAAAGCTGGGCTGAGCTTGTGTTGCTTTGTTTTGTTTTGTCCGTGTGTTTGTTTTTGTGGAGGTTTGGGGTTTTGTTTGTGTTTTTTTGGTGGTATTTACAGTTGAGGGCTTTGGAGCTGAAATTCATGAAGGGATCCGTGGGGTCCAGGAGGTCTCAGACGTGAAAGGATTCAGGGATGTGCACCTTCATTCAGGACTCAGCTGCAGTGCAGTAATTGGTTTTAGAGAGCTCAGGAGAAGAGGGATTCTAAATACATAAATGTAAAGGCAGAAAACATTGCTTGGTCCTTACCTGTGTGTATTTTGAGAAAGCAAGACTTTGCTTTTCCTCAAAAATAGGTGTTCTGGTTCTGATTTTCCTGTGCTTGGCCATGTGCAAGCACTGACAGCTGTGTAAGGTTTGGTGATCCTGATTTGGTGCCTGTTTGCATCTCACCGCACACAATTTTGTATATTTCTCCAAGAAAATGGGACTGAAGAGCCTGAGTCTGACAGGCTCTCCTGAGCTGGTATTTCTACCCAGTGGCTGCAGTAGAGACTTGTATGAGCTGGCTTCTGGCTGCACAGGGAATGAGATTCACTTGGAAAGCCCTTATTTACAGAGTTTTGTTTGATAAGTGACTAAAAGTACTCCTTTTGCACAGTGTAACATCAGTAGGTGGCATGGTTGAAGATTTAGTACAATATTGAAACAAACAGTGGTATTGTAGCACATAAATTCAGGCTGCAGAGTGTTTATCATCAAAGCCTTGGTTTGATTCAACAACCCTGTGTATTTCTGAAGGTTAAAAATTAATATGCATTTTTCTTTCACTAGCCTGCAGTTGATGCAAAATGAGTGTTCCTGACTACATGCAGTGTGCTGAGGATCATCAGACCCTCCTGGTCGTGGTTCAGCCCATTGGCATTGTCCCTGAAGAGAGCTTTTTCAGGATCTACAAGCGGATTTCAGCCGTGAGCCAGGTGAACGTGCGCGACTCGCAGCGAGTGCTCTACATCCGATACAGGCACCACTATCCCCCAGAGAACAACGAGTGGGGGGATTTTCAGACACACCGCAAGGTCGTGGGGCTGATCACGATCACAGAGTGCTCTTCAGCAAAGGAATGGCCTCAGACTTTTGAAAAATTCCATCTTCAGAAGGAAATGTACGGCTCTACTCTCTATGATTCCCGGTTGTTTGTCTTTGGGCTTCAAGGAGAGATCGCAGAGCAGCCCCGCACAGATGTGGCGTTTTATGCCAGTTATGATGAGTGTGAAACTGTGGAGAAGAGAATAGAAGATTTTATCGAGTCCCTCTTCATAGTGCTGGAGTCCAAACGTCTTGACAGAGCCACTGATAAGTCTGGAGACAAGATCCCCCTGCTCTGTGTTCCTTTTGAGAAGAAGGATTTTGTAGGTCTGGACACCGACAGTAGGTAAGCAGCTACTTTTGACAGCTCACAGGTCTTAAAAAGCCACATCTGTGGCACTTGCCAGCCTCTAGGATAAGCCTATTAGAAAGGACAGGGTGAGCCTTGTTCCAACAGAGCTGTGCCCTGATCTTTCTGTGTCTGCTTGCTGTAGTTTTAAGAGAACTTAATGTGTACTCTCACTATATATATTTGATGTTCTGAGCTTGTTTTTATATATACATTTAATTGATGAAGCTCATCAAATAGCAGGAAGAAGTCACAGGAGTGGTTTGACAGATTCTGCTGTAATGAGACTTTTTGCTGGAAAACTTCCAATGTTTTATAGATATACAGTATTAATAAAAAAAAATTCAGTTAGCATCAATAAAACTATTTTTATATCATGTTGAGTAGTATTTGACTATCCTACTTACTGTATTTTTTCTCTTTAAACCTCTATCTACTTTTTCATTCTATGAGACAATGACTGTTTATTTTGTTGATGAAGTCCAGCATCTTTCCCTGTCCTTCTTTGTTTTATGTAATTATTTGTTATCACTTTTTACCTGTCTTGTTTTGCTACCTTTGTTTGGTTTTTTTGTATGTTAGTTTTCTCCCCCCATAATTTTTCCTTCCTCCTCATTTGCATATTCATCTGTCAGATTTGAATGTTGCATAGTTCCTGTGCAAGGGATAAGTAATTCTGGCTTGATAACTACAGGCAGGTGCAAAATCTTTTTGACTCTGCTGTTTGCAGTCAAATCCAGGGGATAGAAGCATCCACCTTTTGTCCTGGCAGAGAGAGAGTTGGGGAAGCCCTAGGAAAACTCAGGCTGTGTGTGGAAATAGTGGTGTTCATATCAGAGGTTTTTATTGTGTGTAAAAGCTCAGAGGTGTCCAGGCAGGTTTGTGAAGCTTTAGATCAAATTAATCAGCTCTGCCTGCATTGTTGGTCCTGGCCTTGGAAACAGGAGGAAAGCATTCCAGGTTTCTAATTAGTTTGAAGTCTTTTGTTAAATTATCTGGGGTTGGCTTGAAGGACCATCAGTACCCCAGTGCCCTGCTCCTCTTTGGTGAGCACTTGAACTGGCTCTGACTTGTTGGTCCCTGTTTGTCCCTGCACTATTCTTCAGTTATCAGTATGAATTACTGTTACTGCTTTTTGCACGTGGGTGGTAAAATTGAGACTTTGGATAAGCTTTTTTAGAATCTTGTCTTTAATTACTCAGCTTGAATGAAATTTGGCTGAATGTAATCAAAATTTCCTGTTCCAAATAGGTAGAAAGTGGTAATTGTTGGCCAAGAATCTCAAAATCAGAATGAATTCTGCTGTTCAGTTGTGTCTTCTAAAAATTGTGACTTGGAAATGGTTTCTTAGATGAATGACTTATTTCTGAGCAGTGGCTGTGTTGTAACTAGTGGGAAATACTCCTTGTGAAGTTCTGAGCTGGTGGGGAGCTAGAGTGACACCAGAATGTGTGCCCACACATCTCCAGGCAGGTATTTGATGCTGTTGCAGTGAGGTGTTCAAACAGATTCAGTGTGATGCTTCAGTTCTCTGCAGAGTGGAAGGTGTGTGACCCTGCCTGTAGACACAGGGGTTTATCCAGAGTTAATCACTGGCCCAGCTCTGCACACACCCTTGCTGGCAGGTTTGAATACCAAACAGGTTTTCAGTAAGTCTGGATCAATGGATGCACTTGAAATGTTTGCTGCACCGAACTGCTCAAGGAAAAGGTGTTAAATATTCTAATTTTTCAGTTCAATAGTAAGAAAGTTCTTCAGTTCTATTTTGCTGTGGAGTTAGTACTTCTGATTGTTTTAAAACTTAGCATTTATACATTAAAACTTCAGAAAGCTGAATGAAAAATATATTTCTAGCTTCTCTGTACAGGAACCTTTCTAGGCACCTTTCATGTAGCCTGATGCCTTTCTGCCCTCTGTTCTAAAGCAGAAACTCAGGTCCATGGAATAAGGTTGAACTCAGTTCAGTTTATTAAACTAGCTTACACTTTCAAGCCAAAGTCTTTGGATGTGAGCCAGTGATAGTAACATTGCATTTTTTTATTTGTGAGTTTTTTTGGTGCTTGGATTGCAGTTCACAGGATTTTATTTTAGCACATTCCCTTCTGTAGTGACAGATTGACTAATTAAGGGAAATCGCTGCATACCAGGGAGAGACAGGGCTAGGAAGGACCTTCAATAGAGAGCAGTTTCTGTTTTTGCAAGATTGGATGTGTAATTCTGATCAGGGAGGCCTCAAGGTTGTTTGAATGCAGGAAGTGGATACATCTGGTAGAACAACTTTTGCTACTTTGTTGGTTTTGAGTCTGTCAGCATAATGATTTTACAGAAAGAAATAAAAACATGATGATCTTGAGATACTGAGGCAAATGAAGCAGCTTTTTCTAGAACAGGTGGAAATTTCTGAAGGGTAAAAGGCAAAGAAAGTCCCTTGATCTTTTCTGTATACTTTCTGTCTGTTTGCAATTTTTGTATATAATGTATCCTGACCTCCCAGTCAGTGTGCAACCAATTACTTAAAACCACAAATGTTCTCTATTAAATAAATGTCAGAGAAGACACACTGTTCTTGTAACAGAGGATGTGTCTCTGCTGCTATAATTGTGGATACCTACTTAGGCTAAATAAACATATCTTTTCCTATATCTTCTAAAATTGAAGTTAAATGGCAGTGTGTAGCAAAGGTGTAATTAAATGTGTGGTGCAGCTGTAACCTGGAGCTGTTGGGGTGATAGATTGAGAGAAATATGCTAAGAAATATGGGCCTCATAATTCTGATTGCATGCTTTGGAGACTAATTACAACTACTGAACATAGTTTGTATCTTAAAAGATACTCTTCTCCAAGTATTTTATGGTCAAATATTAAGGTTAATACTTATGTGATGATTAGGGCTTTAGATATAAACCTGATCTTCTCCCTCACCCAGTTAGAAGACTTTCATTAGCTTGGTTGCATGATAATTGCCATTGAAGTCAACTGATTGGCTTCCTTTAAGATGCAAAGTTCATAAATTAGGAAGATTAATTATTAGTTCAAATAAGGCAATTCTTGGGAAAAGTAAGGATGATCTTTTTCTTTTGCAAGTTGCTTGTATAATGAGCAGGAGAGACACATTCCCAGAGCTGACTGAGATGACAGCATACACAAACTCACTGAATTTTGTGTGTAGAAGAACTTCTTTTGGCTGGTAGAGAACTTTATGTATGAAAAATAGTGGGTTAAGTCCTAAAACATTTTGAAGAAATGTTGTCCTGTTAAACAGAAATTGTAGGACTGAGAGGCTGACCTTGGGTTAATTCCTGGAGTATTCAGCCAAGTGGGGATTTTGGCAAATTGATTTATTTTTTCTTTCTGTTTCTTCAGCTGTAAATGGAATAAAATATTTATGTGGTCACAGGGCTACTAGGATAGTTGAAAAAGTTTCTGAAGTCAGTTGCCCTTGATAGTTATGTGTAGAGTCTGGGAGATTGATGGAGAACAATGGAAACACATGTTCTCATGATGATAAAAATGTCCTACAAACTGAAAACTAGGAAATATATGTGCCAGAAATACTGAAAATCCCATTTGTGTTAAGTTTTCTATTTTATTTTTGTTTTCAGCTAAAAATAAACATACTTAAGTATGATTGTAAATCTACTTGGATAAGCTCATTGTAATGTTGTTTACATCAGTTTGTGTCTTAGGTTCTTTCTTTTTTTAATACTGGCATCATTTAATGCTGTGGAGGGATATAAGGATGTAGGGCCCTGTTTATAGAAGTGTCATAGCTGGGATTTGTGCACTGATTTATCAAAATTGATGATCTCAGTATGTGTATGTGGCTGTTAATTTTCTTTCTGTTCTCTGTCTTTCTAATTTCTGTTTTGTTCCTTTCTGTTTTTTTTCCCCCCTTCTTCTCTCATACTGCCCTGTGAGTTTGTTGTTGGGTCTAAAAAGGTAGGATGTGATTGTGTATCTTTGAAAATAGTTAGCTTTTTTCCCATGTCCTGCCTCTTCACTTCGCCTTCATTGCATATTTTAGTGTTGCTTTTTATCTTTATTTTTTCAGTACACACAAAAATAATTGCTGCCTGGAGCCTCACCACTGCAGCTGCCCTCTTTCGGCACGTTTGGCAATTATATTTGGTAGCAGTGCTGAGTTTTTTTGTAGGACACACATAGTCTGCTTAGGTGGCTGCTGGCCTCTGGAATTTGCTTTATTTTTTAAACTCCAAAGCCATGAAGCTGTTGCTGCCTGTGTTTGATTTCCAAATTCAAAAGTTCTGGCAGTTGATCCAATGCCGTGGCTGTGTCTCTTGAAGTCTGGATAGTGTTATGATTGGTGATATCTATAGCTCTGCATGCTAACTGGAATTAGTAGAACTTGATGGAAATTTTTGTTGGAACATTTTGCATGAATACACTTTTGAGAATTGATTTTGCATGTTTCTTGTTTGTAAAATTAGCCAAATTTTGAGGATCCAGAAATTCCATCAAACTTGTTTCTGGATGGTTTGTAGTGAAAATAAATTCTGCCTTAAAATATAACACTATTGCAGTAAATTTTCCATGAAATTATCCTGGGATCCTAGAAAAGAGCTGGAGATGAAAGAATAAAGCACGTATCCCACAGAGCAAAGAAGGCAGAAATGGAAATCAAGTAGTTCTTCATAGTTCCTGGAACAGATTTATTGTCCTCCACTTTGAAGTGGTCGCAGTGGTCACTGGTCATGATTGTGGTGATTCCTGGGAATATAAGAGTGTGTTTGCTAGAGCATTAACCCAACTAACTTCAGCAAATAAGATTTTAAAGTAGTTTTGTAGTTGATGGAATTTTTCTTTGTGGTGAGGACCTTCAGAAGAGTTTGGGTGACTGACACCAAGGAGCATTCCATGGGTGGTCCTGCCTGAGGTGGCACTGCCTTCCCTGGGGATGTTTCTGAGTGCATCACACTCAAGAGGGGGTTTGTAGGGGGAGACTTTGGGTACTTCTTTGAAATTCATTGTTGTAAATGATCTTCTAAAGGAAAAATTAATAGGAGCTGCTCTTGGCAGTAGGGTGCTGCAAGGAACTGGCCTAGAGAAAGGTTGTCCTCTTATCCTAGAGGAAGTAATTGTTAATTTATGTGGGTTTCCTGTCCCTAAATAGATTAGGATTAAGCAGGAGAGAGATAAAATATTTAAACAGTGTTTTAATAAAAAAAATAATTCAGAGAGAAGATATCTGTAAGCTTCTCACTTTCAAGTTCTTCAGCTAAAGCTGTGAAGCAGAACTATCTTGGTATTAAAATGAGCAATCATCATTTTCTGCTGAGATATATATTTATATATATATATATATATATGAATATACATGCAATAGGACATTTTTCCCATTAAATTTGCACCCCAGTATGCACAGAATGAACAATGAGTCCTTTGGACATGATTTTAAGGGTCTGATGTTGTAGATACTGGATTTTTTAAAAAAAGAGGCTTCCCGAATGTGAAGTGAATTAAGTTTTGCTGTCTGTGGAGAGTGGTTTTTGTTTCCATGAAGTCTTTGCCTTTTGTCTTTTTGGACATACTTGAAGTAATTGAATTCACTGTATTTAATTGTGACTGCCTAATTAAGACAGTTGATACATTTGCTTGGTACAAACTTACTCTATAATTAGTGAGGATGGCAGTGACTTGCAGGGACTGTGGGAGATGAATCCTGTCTTGGCAATACCTTGAAGAGCCTAAAAATAGGTGGAGTGAATTCAGTTTTTGAATAATTAATAGTAAATTTCTTCATCACCAGGAATAAATTATCTGGTTTTCTATAAATAAAGGAGAGTTTCTCAAAGAACAGTGGTTTTATGAGCAATATTTATTGATGTCTGGGTGAATAAATGCCTTCAAACTTCAGATATATTGACTGGGCATAAATCAGC
>JAYDZK010000113.1:147710351-147783619 GCA_034509185.1 Euphonia xanthogaster | reverse complement strand
TTGACATGTTTGACAAGATTCTGATTCATTCTTGTCAGTCTGACTTGTCATTTTTAAGCAGATTAGATTTCCCACATGCTCCTCTTCTCTAGCCAATTCTCAGCCATTACATTGTTGGTTGTTGGCTGCCAGTGGTATGTAATAAGATAATTAACTTGGAAGACTATGATGATAAACTTTATTTTGGTGGTTGTTTAAGACAAGAAGGTCCATCATTAATCCATGACATAAATTATATATACCCCAATCCTTATCATCATTTGACTGCAACATCCCTAATGGAAAACTGCTTGATTGACACAGTCATGTTCCCAGATCCCTTCTGTGCTGTTTACAGCAACAGCCCTGTTACTGCATGCCAAATATCTTACAAAATTAATTTATGATATTTTACCATCCCACTCTGAATGGAGCTTTTCAAAATTGCAAGAAATGTCAAGACATCTATTATGGTAGTCACCACATAAATTTTCCCTGAGCTTGAGCTCAAAAGGCTCCATGAAAATCTGTTTACAACATACAGGAGAGACCCAGGCTCTCTTGAAATTTGAATTCAGCACTTGAGTTCCTGCCTTCCAGAGATACTCAGTGATGAGTCTTACACTTATAAGCATTAAGGACTTTGTATTTATTACTTTAGTCTTCATAAATACTAAGTGGACAGAAAAAGTTTCCAGATTTGTCTCTTGAGGAGCAGGCTCTTGCCAAAGCACTTTCCATCCAGCTGGAAGGAGCATTCCTCAGCTCTGCAAAGAGCAAATCCAGTGGGAGCCATCCCAGCTCTCCTGGATAAACATGCAAACACAGGATGCAAAAAGGAACATCTGCTAGGAGGGAGATAGAAAAGAGGGGAAGCAAAGCACAGATGTGTTTTTTCAATTCTTCACCTCTCTCCTACTCACATGTGTTACTCAGGGCTGCCTGGAGAATTGCCGTGGCACAAACACTGTCACAACAACATGGCTGGTTTGACTTCTACAATTTGTCCAGTGGAAGAAAGAATGACAATAACGCTGGAGGCAAAGTGCATGATAATTATCCCAGTGACCATTTCCATGTTCATGCACAGCTGCTTGTTTCAGGGTGCCAGGAAATCCTCATCCCAGATGAGCTCTGCATCCACTTGTTCGCTCGGATTTGCACTTTCCTTTTATTTCCACCAAATCAGTCATTATTAACCACTGACAGTTCTGCTGGGCAGTGGGATAGACAATGTGCTCCAGGACACCTTCCTAGAGGTGAGTTTTAAATCGTGCCTTACACCTTCATTATCCCACTTACATGTAGAATGCATGGTTTTTGTCCATGACCTTGACAGAGATGGGGAAGAATCTCTGTGTTATCACTTGTGAAATGGGCTTTCTTTCTCTGCAGTGTAAGCATATCATTACTTTTAATACATTAATTTTATGCCCACAGTTCCTACGTTGTGCTATCACTTCTCATTTTTTTTCTAGCATCATAATGTTTTTCTCTCACAACTTTCTAGGAGCTTTAAACTATTTTTAAATTTCTGTCTATTTTATTTTAACTGTGATCTCCCATCCCTTTTATAGTTCCTTGCTATATTTCCCTCTGGTTTTGCTTCATCTTCTAATTTCATTTTCCCTGGCTTCATTATTTTTATGCTGGCTCTTTGAAGATTGTTTTCCCACATGTAGCTCTTTTGTTCCATGTACCACTGAATTGTTATTTACTCTTTGAAACAAAGATTTGGATGCCTCCACCTAGCTGGTGGTCACATCTCATATATAATGTGTTATCATGGATTGTAAAAGAGTCCACCTCAGTGGTGATTATTTTTATTAACAGTGGCTCACTCTGGGAAGATGCTGAGTGTACACAAAGAACAGGAGCTGAGTTCCCCTCAAAGCTGATAAGAGTTTGCTGTGACCAAGCCTTTGTGCTTTAGCAGGAGCAGTGATAGAGATCATTTCCAGCAGAAGGATTTTCTCTGGGATTATGACTACACAGCTACTCAACCCATTCTTGAACTTTAAAAAGTGCTTAACACTTGGTTTCCAGATTGCTTAAACCTTAACCTGACATATGAGATGTCACCCTCCAGGAATTTGGGGGCAGCAGTTAAGACCAGGCACAAACCACTTGAAGCAGTGCTAAAAGCAGCCCAGATACAATGTGTAAGCAGGAATTTCTCCTTTTCTGTCTGTATTGAGGTGAAAAACAAGCAGGCAAGTCACTTTTGCTATATTGTAAGAGGATTTCAGTTTCTTTATGTTTGTTTTTTTCCCAATGAACAGTGAATGAATTGTGTCATGAAAGTTTAGTATGTGCTCTGCAGCAGGGCTGCAAATTAAAACCTCTGCTGTTTGTTTTCTTTTGACAAAATTTAGGGAAGCCATTGATTCAATGGGCAACTAAATTCCTGCCTTCTACCTCCCCTTCATGAACTAAAGCCTGGACAGCGAAAGTACAAATTGTCCTTTTTCTTCTCTCATTTCCTTAACATGGCTGTCATTGTAGCACAGATAGACAAAAAATATGCTTAGAATAGTAATTTCACAGAATTTAATCCATGTTCAGCAGGAAACCTGGAAGTTCTCTTTGTTTCTTCCCTCACCCCCTCATTTCTCTTTTTCGTTCTTAAAACTTTGTGGTTTATCAAGTATAAAGTTCAGCAGCAGCACATTTAAAAGATTGAAATGGAAAATCAGCAGCATCTTGAGATGGAGATGGGATGGGACAGGAGGAGAACACAGGAGAAATATACAGGTTATTAATACCAGAAGTTCTTGTGCCATAAATAGTTTCATTGTTAGAAGTCTGGATGCAAGGCTTGTGGTTTTGATCGTGGACAGGGAGTGTGAATTTCACAGAGGTATGGACACAACCACAGACTTGCTTTTGGGGCCATGCCAAATCCAGGAGTGTGAAATAAAGTGAATTCAGAGAAAAAGAGAAAACCCTTTGGAGCCACTCCTTGTAATGCTTTACAATCTCATTCTCTTTCCATTGAACTCTACCTGCCTTAGTCTATATTCTTCTTGTCAGTTAAAGAACTTTATTTATAGTCAAAGTTGTCTTGGCAGCAGGAGGATGTTTTGTATTTAAGACTATTTAGTTCCTCAGAACTCAGGATATCTTAAGGGTTTTTACTTGATGAGATAAAGACAAGGATCAGAGCTAAGCTTTTTCTTTTACTTTTTGATCTGAGAATGAGGAAAAAAAAAGAAGAAAAAAGGGGAAAAGAAACCTCAGAAAGTGGTAGTTTCCTCTTGTCCTACCATTTGTTGTCTGGGCCTGGCTACAGCCTCCTGTCAGGGAATTGAGGGAGTGATAAGGTCTCCCCTGAGCCTCCTTTCCTCCAGGCTGAGGCCCCCCAGATCCCTCAGCCTCTCCTCACCAGACTCGTGCTCCAGCCCCTTCCCCAGCTCCATTCCCTTCTCTGGAGACACTCCAGCACCTTAGTGTCATTCCATGAGAGTAGCATAATCTCCTGGACAAGAAATCAGAAATACATGAGAAAATTGAGAATATTGCTACCAAAATACACCAGATTTATGGCACAGTTGTTATTATCATGAAGACAATGTGTGTTACCGTGTGTGTTCATCTGGGCTGTGTGGTGGATGCAGAGGTCCAGTGTATTCTGCATGTCCAGACTAAGGAAATTGATAGCTTTGATAAATTGAAAAGAAAGAATTTCCCCTACAGGCATTGTTCAGTCTCTCTTTTCTGGACTTTTCCAGTCCCCCATGGGCAGGTGGGGTTCCTCGGTGGTCTCCCACAACCATCCAGAGAGAAAGGATGGAATGAAACAACACTCACATACCGCTTCTCACAGCTAGTGATTCTTAGAAGTATTTAAACATATTTGGGTGGTTTAGGAACATATTCACCTTGATATGCAAACTGGGGTTTTCTAAAGTCCCTTGCATCAGAAATCATAGAAACAAGAAAAGCTTTTGGTTGGAAGATCATTTTTAGAGATCATTCTGTTCCAACCCCCTGCCATGGGCAGGGACACCTTCCTCTCTCCCAGGTTGCTCCAAGCCCCATCCAATCAGGCCTTGGGCACTTCCAGGGATGGGGAATCCACAGCTTCTCTGGGCCATCCATGCCAGGGTCTCACCACCCTCACAGGGAAGAGTTTCTTCCTGATTATTTTAAACCTATTCTCAGTATAAAGCTGATGTTTTCTTGGATCAAAGACCCCCACAGAACCACAGAATTCCAGCCACAGGTTGGAAGGGACCACAGTGGCTCATCTGATCCAACCTCTCTGCTCAAGCAGGATCACCCTAGAACAAGATTGCATCTGGAATATCACACAGACGAAAAGATTTTGTTTAATTCTCCCAACATGTTTGCCAGAATCGCTCATTAAAAAGTTGTCAGGCAGTCAACATGGCAGTTTGCCCTTTGTTACCTGTTTGATTTCCTCTTATGAAACAATCAAGCAATTTTGCTGTGATTTCTTCTTCTTCACCAGAGGGAAAAATAATAAAAGTAACCTAAACAACAATACTTTTTGCCTTCAAATTCAGGTCTAAAAAGACTTGAACATGCAGGCAGGAATCCCCCTGTTCCTAGACCAAGGCTTAATTATCTGGATTTTAAACACATTTTTTTGATTTACTAGTGCTGCCTGATAATTAGCTCTTATTTTTTTTTCCCCCTCACTGACTTTGTTTGATAAGGCTTTTATAGAGTCTTGGCATGCATAGCTCTGTAAGTCCCATTTATAAAGCAGCACATCCCTCTGCCTCTCTCTGCTCTCTCCCAGTTTGGAGCAGAACAAGAGTCTAATTGGCACTGTGTACAAAGCCCTGCACTTGGGAAGAGCTGTGCCTCCGTTTGATAAATAAAGATGCAAGAGATGAGAAAATTATAACTAATTCATGCCTTGAGCCATCTACGAGTTTAGAAAGAAAGAAGTAAAATGGGAAAAGTGGCTCGAAAACAAAAACAGGTGCATTTGGAAGGTAAATAGTCTACTTTGGAAACAAAGAATCTGGAGTTTTTTAAGAGATGGTTGAGAGCAATTGATGATTTATGACGTGCGTTGGATCAATAAAAAATTCTTAAGCTGAAGGTGGAGATGTTAAAAATCAAATAAATTAAATTTTAAAAAAAGGGAAAAAAAAAAAAACCTTTGCAAGACTTTGCCCTGCCTCACTTTTTAAGGAGAATTTCTACGATAAATCAGAACCTGGCCCACATGGACTGAATGAAATCTGGATTCCTGCCCTAGAAAGCTTCTGTTATTGCTAAACAATATTTTTTAGTTAACTTAGGCATATGATTTATCAGAGAGTCCTTAAAGGAGGTGTCTGGACTCTGGGAAGGGGACACTGTGGGGACAACCCCTTGGTGTTACAAGGGCAGAGCAAGAATTGAGCCATACTCCTCTAGAACAGTATTTCAGCCTGTGGTGACTTGCTGTGAAGGAACTTCCAAATCCAGAGATGTCTTCATTGTAATACCCTTCAGCAACACAACAGAATAATGATTTTAAGTGCTCTTTAATAGTACCTCACTATGTAATCAGAAGCATCACTGATATAATAGTGGTGTTGAAAGTCACTCAAATGATTATCTTTATTTTTTAAATGATCTGATAGGAAAAAAAACATATTTTTTCTGCTGCTTTATAGCTTAGAAGTTAGGATGATAGTTCAGGCTGAAAGGTAATCATCTATATCCACTGGAATCTAATTGTGTACATGAGAATTGTAAAATATAGAATAAGAATATAGAATTGTATAATTGTGTTTGGGAGCACTTTCTTCATTTCTTAACTCAAACTGATTGTAAATCCTCTGAACAACCTGAAGTACTAAATCACTTGAAAAATAAAGCTTTTTAATTTAAGGAGTCTGCCTGTTCCCTGTGGGAAAACAGGAAAATCTTCTTTTCTGAGATTGAATACCAGTCCTGGTTGCTTCTCAGCTATCCTGGGACAAGATGTGAGTTGAAATGGGGAAGTACCCCCAGGGGTACAGGGCTAGAAGGGAAATGGCAACAGCTCAAACAATTTTTCATAGGGCACAAGAACTCTTGATTCCAAAGTGCAAGAAAATGGGCATGGAAGGAAGGAGACCAGCATGACTGAGTAAGGGACTTGTGGTCATAATGAAACAGGGGAAAAAGTGTATAGGCAGGGACATTGACATTGGGAAAAATCTTGGGATATTACAGTGTTCAAGATGAGGTTGAAAGGGTCTGTGAGTAACCTGATCTGATGTCTGGTGTCTTGAGCCATGGCAGGATGGCAGGACCAGGTGATCTTTAAGGGTCCCTTTTACCCAAAACCATTCTCTGATTCTCTGAACCATTTGTCTGTGTCATGTCTCTGCTCAATGCGTGTGGGAAGAGCTCTCATCCTGCTCTGTGGATGCAGTTTGTGTAGTTTAATAAGAATTTCTAACATATAGTGTTGTGCCAATTCCAGAGTTCTTTTTATATTAATCAATTCCCAGAATGGCCTGACATTTTAATAAAGAGTTATCATCAGATGTGCCCAGGGAGGAGGGATGAAAGGAGGATTCTAGTTCAGTGGAGCCATCAGCTACACGGAGACATGCACATGTTTACTAACCAGCAAATATTACTGTTTCTGCCCTTCTGGTGTGTTTTATTAGGTCTTCTCTTTCCTGAAATAAAACAAGCTCTCAGCTTCCTGAAGCAGAACAAGAACAAAACCTAAACTTCCTTTGGAAAAATGGAAACCCAATTCTGAGACATAGGAAAACTTTGTCACACAAAAATTTCAAGACAAAAACCATCAGAATTTGGTATCATACCTGAGATTTTATTCCATTTTGTTTCCATGACCTAAATAATGATTTCTGAAGGACAGGTGAAAAATATTGGTATCTTCACCACATGTGGAAAAAGGCTTTTTGTCACTGTAGGTGCAGCACACAGGAAAGGTTTTGAAATTACAGACAGTGAATTTCTGGGAGATAAAAGGGCTGCATGGGGAAATGTAAACTGCATTTAAAAAAGCCTTGTAAAGCCATAGAAGAAGCACAGCAGCTGACTTATCTGCACACTTATATTGGCTCTTCAAAACACTGCATTGCCAGCTGAAAATTTATAGGGGGTCAACCATTTCTGAAAAATTAGGAATTCAGTGAAGGCAGCAAGAATTTTAAACTATTAGCTACTGTATAAGAGAAAATGAAAAACATTTATTGGAAGTAAAAGAGAGGAGAGAGTGTTATAGAGTTTACTCCATGGAGACAAAATGCACTTCTCAGGTTTTTTTCTTCAGCTTCACTTCAAATATCATTGCAAGTTATCACACAGGTCTGATCTCTGTGGATTCTTAATTTGATTTCTGAAGAGATCTTTAGCTTAAGAAAAAAAAAAAACAAAACACATTTGCAGAAGGCATCCACCTCCTTCGTAGCAGAAACCTTGAGATTATCTAATGAAGTTAGACGTGAAATGAGCAGTTTCAGAGTCCTGCAGCCCGGAGTACTGCTAGATGGAAAACATCTGGCAAATTCAGAAGGGCAGGACAGATTTAGGAAGGTAACAGCTTGCAAGGGCTGGAGGTGAAGGGCAGAGTAAGGTTGGGAAGAGGGATGGGGTGAAGAGCTGGAGGAGAGATGTAGAAAAATGTGGTTTTGAAATGTGGGCTGATGAAGGGATCCTATAGGGAAAGAGGAGCAATTCTCTTGGATGTGGATGGCAGGACATGAAATATCAAGCTTGAACTGAAGCAAGCAGTGTTCCTCCAGGGCATTTATGAATAAAGGCAGCACAAGTAACAATCAGGCAAAACCTAATGGATCTGAGAGTGAGCTGCTGTGCCTATGCGTGAAGACAAACACAAACTGATTTCTCAAAGGCTTCCCCAAAAACGTCTCTGCAGTGACAGGACAAGGTGAAATGGCTTTTTGCTGAAAGAGGCTGGATTTAGACTGGGTGTTAGGAAGAAATTTTTTACTGTGAGGGTGGTCAGGCACTGGCACAGCCCAGAGAAGCTTTGAATTCCCTGTCCCTGGAAGTTGTTCAAGTGTTGAAGGCTGGATGGGGCTCTGAGCTACCTGGGATAGTGGAAGGTTCCCTTGACATGACAGGGAACTGGAACTGGGTGATTCTTATGGCCCCTTCCAACCCAAACTATTCTAGGATGAAAAAGCAACCAGAGAGAACAATGACAACTGACCGTGCATTTTTCAGCAGCAACAATTGCAATCAGTACTGATGAAATTCTGGAAATTTTCAAGGATCTGCTACTTAGAAAACGACAAGAAGAATTATCCACTCTCTGTTTCCTCAGAGTTATCCCTGTGAGTGATTACCACAGCTGCTGACTGACATCCCAGCCATCAGATGTCTCATCACACAAGTTCATAGTATCATTTGACAACTGGTTGGGAGTTGAAGTGAGTCAAGTTTGCCCATGGCCACGCAACCCAGCAGTGCCAGCAGCACAACAGAGCAGATTTCTTGAACTTCCAGCTCTGTTATCTGAAGTGATTTAAAGAATAAGAGCTTTTTAGGTGAAAGCAACCAGTTAAAATGGAGACTGGAAATTATTATTATCACTAATGACTTAATTATGGGACATAAGAGGCCAGATAAATAGACAGATGAATAAGTAGTACAGAGGAAATCTGGTAGAAAGAGATTCTCCCTGCTACAGCTTAACTTGCCACAATTATCTAATAATCACAGTAAATATGGAGATCAGCAGATTATTTTCTCAACATCGAATGACTTATGTGGCATGTCAGCAAAACACCCAGGAGAATAAAACACACCAGCAACTGCTCTCTAATTACTCTTTTCAGATGGAGTAATGATCTTTAATGTGCAGTGGATCTCATTAATTAACTCTCAGATTTTAATTAACTCTTTGCCTAATTTACCTGCCATAATACATTATCAAAAGTGACATCTTAACAGGTTTTTTACTCATTTGGGGAGGAGAAAGAGGAAACTGTATGCTCATAAGGGGTTTTTGTTTCCTCTTTTCTGGAGACTTCTGGTAATAAGCAACTTGCCTAATACAGATGTATGAAGTTAGAACCTCTTGAAAACTCCAATGTGTTTGGTAGCCCAAATCTAATGAATTCAAGGAGAAATAGAGCATTACAGTCTTCAAATGTGCCTCACACATTTTTTAGGGTTTCTTTAGGTGCTTTAAAAAATTGTGAACTGAAGCAGAACTCCTCTCTTCAAAAGGAAACAGCAAATCTGTGGGAGTCAGAGCCAGTTTGTGATGTCCTGGGTCTGCTACGCCAGCCACTGAAAGTAATGTACTCTAAGTCTTATTTATTGTTAACAACTGCCTCCTTAAACACTAGATATTCTTCCTGTCCCATAAAAACAAATATTCGAGTGTTCCCTACACATTTTAAAATTTACTTGTAATCCAGGTAGTGTAACTAAAAATAAATACAAAGTACCAGTTTACCCTGTGGCAGGAATCCCATGGAATGATATACAGGTTCTTACTTGGGTTTGCTTCATTAACACTGCTCCTATTGAGGAGCACAAACTTCGTGGTGGAAATTAATGCATTTGGGGTTTCATTGCCCTCAGTATGAGTTTTGCTCATGCTGAAGCAGATTTATCTTTGCTATTCCTTCCTAGGGAATAATGGTAGAGTCAGTATCTTCTTAAAGTAGGAGAAGAGTCTTTCCTTGAGGTCTTTCCTTAGAAGTCCAAAGTGAGAGTTCCCTCAGATTTCTTCCTGCCTAACAGCTCTCTTCAAAGAATGGAGACCAAATCATTGTCCCTTCATGGTTTGTAGGTGAGCACCTGATTTTCAGTCCTGTCCTCACCACTATGTTCCTAATTAATCCTTGTTTCTCTCATTTCCTCTTCACACATCTCCCATATTTAACTGCACTTTGTAGCCTTCGCAAATCATAGAAAATCAGGGAATATCCTAAGTTGTAAGAGACCCCCAAGGATCCTCTAAGTCCAGTTCCTGATCCCTCAGAAAGCATTTCTCCCTTGGCTTGGACAAGACCATAGAATTTCTATTTCATGCAGGCACTTAAGGAGTAGAGGAAAATAAGTGTCTTTCTTACACTGACATTTTGGCTTACAATTTTGCAGAAGATCTATTGCATTTTCTCCCTCCCTCCAGTATTTCCCAGCATTTCTAAGGCACTATGATGGATATTTTTAGGCAAACCTCACTGGGAAAATGTTGTGTTTATAGTCAGGCACATATGAAGATGAATTTGCTGTAAACAATGAGTATGCTTGACAGTGATCCTGCCCTGATCTCACTTTTATTGATGTAGGAAATTAGAGACTTGTGCTAAGCTGAGCTAATTGCCATAACTACAGCTGCAGACAATGGAGACCCATTAATTACCTAAAATAATAACAATAAAAGAGTTCCAGTTTGTTTCAGGGATATTAGATTTTGTCAGATTCCCCTTACTTTATCACCCCAATATTCATGGATCCACAATATTTTTTCCTGATGTTTCCTAAGCAAGAGAACAAGTTTATCACAAAACATGACAAACTTCTGGAATGTAGACTGTGGAAGGAGTTCTGTAAGGAAAAAAGAGGTGACTGAAGTCACTCATTTTGGGTTTGGCTGTGGTATAAAAGTCAAAGACATAGAACCTGCTCTGGAAGCACTTGACAGCAACATTTTCTCAATTTTAATTTGGTTTATTCCTTCTGTTTTCAGGGAAGTTATTTCATCTTGGACAAGAACATGATGAGATTAGAAAGACTGTTGACTTTAGGCTTCTTCTGGTCCTTCTGAAAATTCTTTATGAAAATTATGATTTTCCAATAGCAAAATAAAAAACTATACTTAATAACAGTAGTAATTTGATTTTCCTCCTCTGTTATAAATTTGATGTAGATGCAATATTTGATAAGGAAGCAACAAGAAGTGAAGAACTACTGAATGTTTTTCAATCACTGGGATAAAAAAGCAGAAATGTTCAGGTAGTCTATAAAACAACACCCACTGATGTGGCTGCAACCTCTGGAGTGAAAAGTGGCTGAAGGGGATTGACCAGATATGGCAGCAAGTTAATGGTGAGTTAAATTCTGAGAGAAAAAAACCCCAAAACTTAGAGTTGTCTATCTGTCCGTCTTGCCCTCAGGACTTCAAAAATAATGCATGGTTGTTGTGAAGGACTTAATTATGTTAAATAAAATATTCCTCACTAAGTTGCAGAATCTCTTGCCTGTAACAAGAAATTGCTCATTTTTGGTAACTAAGACATTCACAGACAGATAAATATTTGATCCTAAGTTGTCCAAACAGAAATTTATCCACTTACAGGAAAATAGCCCCCATCCTTACTGTGCCTTGTCTTGATCCAAGAACATGACAGGAGACCTATGGATGCTCATTATCTAACCCAGGGCTCACGTCTGCACTGTGGGAGACCATTACACTGTGACCCCTGCTGAAAGGGATGTAATCCACAAGAAATTCAAATTTTGGGCTTTTTTTTTTTAGAATTCCTTTCAGGCATTTCTTGAATGGGCACGTGAATTTCCCATTTTTTAAGCCATTATCAACTAAATTAAAATCCTGAATATATTAATGTAACATGATGTTTGAAGACATCCTTATCCATGATGGAGAACATCCAGCATTTGTATCCCACATCCTCTATTTTCTTCCCTTCTGGATCTTACCTGTATTTATTGCTTATTGCCTAAACTTACTGGAAAATTACCACAGGTGGCTTCAGTTTTAAAAAACTTTAATCATACCTTCAGGAATCCATGTCCCATTTTAAGTCGTTAGATAAATGGTTCTTGGTTTGTGTTTCTACTCTTTTTTAAATTGGTTGAGATTTGTCCAGAGTTCCCACTATTGTAATCATAGATGGCAAGAGACTGAACAAAGCCCTGATTCAAAGGAAAGACAAATTACTTCTTAATCTTGTAGCATCATCCTAAAGGATAAACAAAGAGAGAAATGTTGGTAAACTGTGGTCACCAATTGTTGCGGTGTTGTGGGTCCCCAGGACGAGGTGAGAGATGAGAATTGACTCCAAGTTTTCAGAAGCCTGATTTATTACATTATGATATGTATGATATATGATATATGATATATGATATATGATATTATAAGAAATTATATACTAAAACTATACTAAAGAATGAGAAAGGAGACATCAGAAGGCTAGAGAAGAATGATAATAAAAACTCGTGACTGACCAGAGAGTCCGACACAGGTGGACTGGGATTGGTCATTAAGTAAAAACAATTCACATTGAACCAATCAAAGATGTACCTGTTGGTAAGCAACCTCCAAATCACATTCCAAGCAAGCAGATAATATTGTTTACATTTCTTTTCTGAGGCTTATCAGCTTCTCAGAAGAAAAGTCCTGGTGAAGGGATTTTTCAGAAAATATCATGGTGACAGTAAACACTGAACAGAGACCTGCAGAGTCTCTGGAAATCTGGAATTTCCACTTAAGTTGTCAGTGCTCTTCTGGTCCTAATACCCACAGACAGCCCAGCACTTTTCTGCCTCAGAAATTTCACTGCTGGGGGTATCCTGCACTGGATCACACCCCAGGTGGGTGAGTTACACGTTCAGCATAGAGAAAAACAGACAGATAAGTCCTCAAGTCAGTGACCTAATTGATCAGGACAGCAAGGCATCAGCCTTGAGAATCCCCTCCTCAGAGCAAGAAGTGCCTTTCCTCTCTTGACAACAAAGCAGGGCTTCCAACCAGCAATATCCCATTTCTTATCATTTACCAGCATCTTGATTTACAGCACCAGGGATCTAGAATTCTCCTGCTCGTCTCCAGTAGTTGATTGATTGATTGATTGATTGATTCATTCATTCATTCATTCATTGACTGATTGATTGAGTTCCAGTGATTTCCAGCTATCAGTGATGCAATGCCCAGGGGAAAGGCAGTTGCTGCTCTCCCACTGCTGAGTCAAGGTCAGATATTTTCTGATTCAAACCAATTTGCCCAGTTTACAATGGGAGGATGGGCCTGCAGCTTCTTCCAAGTCTAATTGTCCAACTTTGGTGCTGATTTGCCGGGCTTTAATTAAAAACAAAAAAGAGCTCTTTCAGATCATCGGGAACACTGACTTTTAGTGGGGCTTAGTGGCACTCATTAGATGTTTCACCACCATCCCTCTATTTATATCCAAATGAAGGAAGCTTCCTCAGTGTGGCCTAAAATATCTAATTATGAATTTCTGGCTTCAAACGGGACCATGTAGGTTTCCCCAATCATTCCCTGCAGTTTTCCAGCACTTTGCTTTATCTCAAAAGCTCATAACAAGGCTGGAATAACTCTTCTGATGACAATTACGCAACTTTCATTGACAATTACTTCTAATCCCAGAATGATTGTTAAGTTGTGTTATTTCTTTTCATGTTACTTTCACGTCCTCGTTAGTGAAGTCCCCCAAGTTTTGCACACCCTGCTTTGTTCTGTTTATGGGCTCCACTTGACTCTAAGAGATGCTTGAGCCCTTCTACACCAACTCTTTAAGCAATGGCTGCATCATTTTCTCTGAACAGAGGCTGCTCAACTTATTTTAAATTACCAAAAGCCTATATACAAAATTTTCATCTTTATTTCATATCTCCCCTCTCAGCTCTCTTCTAAAGAACCACTATATTGGGATAACTACAGCATTTGTAGTCCAACTCGTTAGTGTTGTATAGATTATTATATTTTCTTGTAAGCACTCCCTTTTGAGTAGCCATGCAATTTTTTTGGATGTTTGAGGAAGTCAGAGGAAGAATTTTTTTGTTTTGTTTTCAGTTATTAGGTTTTTCATGTGCTCAAAGACTTATTTAATCACACATAAAGAACTTGGGCTGTTTGTCTTAAAAAAGGACAACCAAGAGGTGACTCTATTATGGCTTAAATATCTCCACAGGGAGAAATACCAGGTAGTAAAAAGATCTTTAATTTAGTAGAGAAAGACATAACAAGAAACAGAGCCCAGAAGCAAGAAACATATAAATTCAAATTAGAAACAAGACATGAATTCTAAAACACGTGGAAAAAATTAACATAGACTAAAACTCCCAATGATCTTGGTGAATGCTCCATCTTCCTGGGCTTTACAGGCCATATGCAGGTGGTTTTTGTTTTTGTTTTTTTTTTTTCTGGAAGGTATTTCCCACAAATATGCATTTTGGATTCATCACAGGATAAACAGAAAAAAAAAATCTTGGATTTTTTTTCTTCAGAAAGCTATAGAGGATGTTTTAATAATCATTCTGGGCCTCAAAACTTGTGAAATATTTGATTGACAAGACAATCCTGTTGCTATGGATATTAGGAGAAAAACTGACAACAGCAGGATGGGAACTGAGTTGTGAGACAGATAGCTTGATGTATAAAGGGTCAGAGCAAATTTAATTTCTGTGTGACACATACACACAGAACCTGTCTTCACTAACAGAAATATATAGAAACAGGCACACTGAGGAGAAAAAAAAACCTCACAGAAGCATATGGGCCATCCTGCTCCCAGATCTCACTCTGGATATAAGTGGGTGGAAGAAAAAATATTGTAGGACAGATATTAATTCATATGCTCATAGAACAGCCTAGGTTGGAAAGGACATCAAAGGACCATCTGGTCCAAGTTTCCATGGGAAAGGGAGCCTAGATGAGGTCATCCAGCACCCTGTCCCATCCCACCCCATCCTGAGAACCCCTCATGAGGTTGTTTTGTTGGTTGATTGTTCTCACTATAAACATTTTCTCCCTTCTATCAAGATGAGACCTCTGCCATTGGTACTCATTTCTCCTCTTCTTCTGCAAATGGCTCCTCATGAAGAGAAAGACTCTGTTCTTCTTGAGCCACCCTCTAAGCGCTGAAATATTTTGCTGAGGTCTTCCTGAGCTTTCTCTTCTCTGTGGGAGACATCACTCCCTCACTATTTCTTCACAGGACAGGTTCTCCAGCCCTTTGATCATCCTTCCCTCCTCTTGAGCTGTTTTGCCAGTCTTCTTAGGACAGGTTCTCCAGCCCTTTGATCATCCTTCCCTCCTCTTGAGCTGTTTTGCCAGTCTTCTTAAATGCCAAACTTTCGTGCTGGATTGCATTTTCCACAGAAGAATGATTCTAATTTTGCTTTAAGAGACTCGCTCTATCAATCTGAGCCCCACATGTTAATTTCTCAAGATCATTTTGAATGTTAATCCTATCCTTTTAAATCCTTTAATAACCTCTTTCTTTTTAATGCCTGAAGTGCTTTTCCAATAGCATCTTCTGCATTTCTGTTGAAAATACTGAGAATATAAAATCCAGAAGCAGTTGCTACTTGATTTTTCCCCTAAATTCTGCAACATCATTATAGCCAGCTGCACACTCATTTTCCAGTAGTTACAAGGAAAATGCATATTCCCCTTTTTAAACACTTTATAAGGATTCTGGTAATGAAAGGGTGTGGGCCTGGCTCCCTGCCTTGTCAGTTAGCCATATTTTGCTAAAAATAACAAGGAGAAAGGGAAGATCAAAGTTTTGTGCTGTAGATGCTTAGAGATCTCAATAGCACTAAGTTCTTGAATGAATTTGCAGTTTTGTCTTCTAATCCTGTAAATATTTCTCCTTCATTCAAGGTTACAGGAGAACCTGGATAAATCAAGAACCACCTCAGATTTAGGATGAAGTGCTTTGCCATGGCATGCAAAGACATGGTACGGACAGTTACTGCAGGGGAAATGAGCCAACAACAATCTCACCTGGTCTTATTTTCCTGTTCTTTACTTTAGCAAATGTCACATAGAATGAAGTTCAAGTTCATCCAGTTGAAGTTGCAGCTTAAATTGGTCACACTCAATTTTATATATTTTGTTTCCCTTTGCTCTGCATTGGTCACTTTGTAGCTTCTTTCACCAAAATTGAAATGAAATTGAAACCCTTAATACACAGGCCTCAAGCTCACAACAAACACATGGAGCTCTAAACCATTCCTTTTCCCACTTTTAAAAGTTTGATCCTTCTGGACACTGTGGTCACACCAAATCACAGAGTTGTGGAATCCCAGAGGTTGCAAAAAGCCAACAAGACCATCAAGTCCAAGGTTCAACCAAATACCACCATGCCATTAATGTGCCACATCTGCTTGTTTTTTGAACCCTTCTGGGGATGGTGACTCCACCACTTCCCTGGGGAGCCTTTTCTAGTCCTTAATGATTCCTGGTAACAAAAGAAACCTTTCTTACAGGTTCACTTCCATTGATGTTTTGCTGCTGCTGCCAAATATTTGATATAGCACATGATCCTTTGGGATGAAAGCCTCCAGTATTCAGGGACAAGTGGACCCAGCAGCAGTGCAGTGGTCCATGCTCAGCCTGATGGATCGAAATACTGCAGGAAAATAGGATTTTATTCCGTGCATTGTGAGGACTGATGCAGTTGCTCATGCAATAGAGATGTAACGACACCTCTGGGTTATACACACAATTATTTCAGTGTAAACACAGGAAAACGTTGCTTACAGAAATAGTTACCTGCAGTTCTAACTTGCTCTGCTCAGGTATTTACCTAATTTGAAACAAGAAAGGCAGTCATTATGTATTAAACTCTCCCAGGACACACTGAACAAGTTTTCCCTGAATAATTGTGTAGATAGCTCTGAAAAATTGGTCTTTGAGTGCCTGTAGCAATAGATACATTCATCATGAGAGCACTACCAAAATGCTATATTTAAACTTATCTAAGACTCTGAGAAAGTGGGAGTCTTATTAATGCAATTGTATTTGCAAACACAATCTAGTTAAAGAAGAATGGAAGGAATACAGATTACTCTTCCCCAGAGAGAGAGTCATTTTCTCCAGAGGCTAATAAAAAAATGATCTACACTCAGGAGGTTATTTTTCTAAGTTAGTTGCACTCAAAAAAACATAAATAAATAAAATCATATTTAGCACTGCATTAATTGGTAGGAAAAACACTTTTAACACATCAGGCATCTGTAATATGTTTTTCTACACACCCATATTGTAATACAGATAACGGATTTAATTAATGCCTATTTGTTTGCAGAAGTGTTCCCATCATTTATTTTAATGGCATCCATCATGGAAAACCATCTGCTGTTCACAGGAATGTTATTTATATTTCTATTGAGATTCCATTTAAGGGTAGAATTATCAAATAATTGGCTATCAGATGTTAAAAAATATTTATATCCTCTCAGTTTATTTGAAATTAAACCTGCTCAAGGTGTGATAATCTCTGCCTGTTTCAGTCTCTAGATTTTATCAATTTAAAGACTAAAGTAGAAATAAGTTTTTTTGTTTCATTTTTTTCTACATTATATAAAGATAGCAAGGGCAAACTATGCAGAAATAGGGCACACATCTTCCTACCTAGAGAAAATCATAATTTCAGGCTGTCCACTGAGGCTCCCCCATGCCACAGAGGTGTATTTAGAGTCCTGAAATCCTAGAAGAAGAAGACAGTGTGAAAAAGTGACAGCTACCTAAGCTACACCTTTAAAAGTGCATGCCAGTGTTACAGGAATTTAATAACTCAGTCTCCTGTAGCCCTTGTACATATTTTCAGGAATATGACACTTCATTTTCTTATCCCAGGTAAATATTATACCTAATCAGACATTTCTGTGGTGATGATAACAAAGATTTTCAGAACAGAATGTGTCACAGAAAGTATTTCTAACCAAAGGATGGATTGGAGCTCAGCTCAGCACTGAAGAGATATTTGAGTATTAAGAACAGAGAGCAGGTGGCACAAGAAACAAATTTGTACATTGAGGAGGAAAACACAATGCCCAGGACCTCATTTCTTCTTCTAATGCTGTCATTTTTTATTCACTTCTCACTAGAACAGATTCTTGTATAATGCAGGGTCAGGAGCTGAGTGCAGATATTGGTGTGAGATGTTAAACAGATCCATGTTCAGTTTGAGATATATCTGTGTGAAAACATCTGTCCTTCTCTTGGGGGTCTGCAGCTGCTCTGCATCTTCCTCACCAGGAAGATCTCTGCTCTCTGGTGAGCAGAGACAGCACCTGAAGGAATGGATGGAGCTGTGTCAGAGGAGGTTTAGGTTGGATATTAGGAAGGAGTTCTTCATCCAGAGGGCAGTTGGGCACTGGAGCAGGCTCTCCAGAGAAGTAATTCGGGCACCAAGACTACCAGAACTCAAGAAGTGTCTGTACAACTCTCTCAGACACAGGGAATTTCTGATGTGCCCTGTTCAGGGCCAGGAGTTGGATTCACTCATCCTCAACTCAGGATGTTCCAGGAGTCTATGAAGAAACTGGAGAGTCCCAGGAATATGTGTTTTATAATATGAACAATTCCCTCATATGGTACAGAAATAGTTTTGGGATCCTTGAATGCCAACTTCAAAATTCAGTCACGTGCAGTTATCATGAATATCAAGCCTAGAATAACTCACAAGTATTTTATTTAATTTTTAAGAACATGTAGAAAAAGAACAAGGGAGAGGAAGGCCAGGCTGGTTGGGGCTTTGAGCACGCTGGTCTCATGGAAGGTGGCTCTGCCCATGGTTGCAAAGAGATGAACTTTAAGGTCTCTTCCAACCTAGGCCATTCTAAGATTCTGTGAAAATATGAAAACATGAACTCTTCAGACAGAACTCTGCAGGCATCACTGTGAAAATGCCAGAATGTGTGGAAATATGTTAAATAAGATGTCCTTAGTGGCTCTGGATTTCTTACAACCTCACTTGTCTGGAAAATCTACTTGAAGCTTTTTGTCTTTTATAGCTTTGATTGTGCATATTTTGTCCAAAATGATGACTATCCCACCAAAGACTTTTCTCAGAGGCAGCAATGAAAATTGAGGCTGCTTGTTCTTCTGTAACTCTTCTACATAAACATTTCTTCCTCCTTGTTGTTGTTTAATCATACACTGCTAATGAATAGCATTTTTGATTTCTATTTTGCTCAAGGATTATTTTTCAAGTGAGGGTTATGAAGGAAGGTTAAAAGACAATGAGATGAGCAAAAGTATTCCTAATGCAACATAGAGATATTTTCTGTAAAATTTCTACTCAAATAAATTGTACTTTTCCCCCTCTTTTTACACGTTTTCTTGTAAGAAAAGCCAGAACTTTAAGTTTCCTCTGATCACAGAAGCATAGACCTCACTCAGATATTGAGCTTGTATTTTCATTAATGAAACAATGGACTGGAGGTCATAAAATCCTATTGGGAGTCTGGATTTATCAGCTGCAATACTGCCCTGTGATAATAATTTTTAGCAGCTTGGAGCTTGGTCATATCTTAGTGGCCTTAAGGATAGAAAAAACTAGCTCAGAACTTTTTTTTAATGATGTAGGAATTTTTCTACTTTTCTATTAGAATTGTCGTTTTTGTTTCATCATTTTAGATAATAACTGGATGTTGTCTTCTGCTTTGTTTTTTGTTTCATGTCCAAAATATTTTAAGTTTTTTAAACAAAAGCAGAAAGGATTATAACATTAATATTGGTATTAATAGTAGATTTTTAATGTTGCCCAGGTCTCAGTCAGCTCCTTAGAGAGTGGGATGTTAACCTCTCAAGCACAGGGTGGAATTCTTGGGGTGTCCTGTGCAGGACCAGGAGTTGGATTTAATGATCCTTGTGGGTCCCTTCCAGCTCAGGATATTCTGCGATTCTTTGAACTGTAAGGAATGGGGAGAAATCAAAACAAAACAAATGGAAGCCCAAGAAAAGTCAAAGAGCAGCTTCAAGCTGACCTAGGAATAAATCATAAATTGTTCTCTCTACCTGAACTTTAAATGAATATTCTGTATATTACCCCTGTGGTTCTGAGAATGATTAATCAAGACTTAATGCTGTGATGGTGTGGCTGATGTGTTTAATCACTAAAGCAGAATAACAAAGTGCAATCAATATTGCAATGGAGGCTTTTTTAGTCCACTAGATTCAAGATGCCAGTTTAGGCAGTAAAGCAGGGGATGTTCTGCTTCAGTACCTCATTTGCTGTGTTTCTGAGCAATGTTTTTTTTTCCTATATAATGCATATTTCAAAATCCAAGTCAGACATCCTCTCAAATTAATGCTAGGAAGAAAAATATTTTTATCAATAATTACTTTTTGGTTTACTGGTTGTTTGGGGGATACTGGTATTTCTTAATTATGCTTTCCTGTGCAAACACATTTCTCCGTGGTCTGGGATGAGGAATTCAATGTTTAAAATAGGATGCAGCAACCTTTCAATCACTGATTTTATTACTATAAAAAATATATGAAATAACTTTTTTTTCAATTCTTTACAGAATTGTGCTGTCCCGCTATAAATTTCCTATGTATGAAACGACTCTGATGATGATGATGATGATAATAATAATAGTAATAATAATGTTGTTGAAGAGTCAATTTGTCAATATTTTGCAAAACAGACAGGGCTGTTGTAGGATTAATTCTACTTTTCCGCAAAAATGTGGAGGAAAGCAGGAAAGCAATTTCATGAGAACCTTTAGTACCCACCATCCCAATGTGGAATGTGAAGTGCCATTCGATTATTTCTGAGAAAAAAGATCCCAGCAGCATGGAGATGACTGAGAAGATAAAGAGAGTTATCTTGTATAAATAACCAATCAATATCAGAACAAACACTGTTGTTGTGTCTGTTTGCTCAGTGAACAACCACTTTAACACATAAACTTCAATACCAACCAAATAAATGAAAAAGCAGCCTAAACATACTCATGCCTAACTAGTCTTTGTTCTTAAAGGCCTGCACTCTAATAAAATTTAGGTGAAATTTAAAATATGCTGTGTGTGTTCAGAGGAACTATGAGGTCTGATTGCTTTTAGCTCTGCCTTGTGGATTCTTCAGTGTCTGTTGAGATGATTGATCTCATAGGATGTTGAGAACCTTAATTCAAGTTTCTCACTGGGTTCAATAATCTATTTTCTTTAAAATTTTTGATGCTTTTTACCTTAATGAGCTGCATCTTTCTGATCAATGAGCAGAGTGAAGCAGCATCAGCATGGACAGACAACAACACATCTGAGCAAATGCACTTTCTTTAGAGAAAAGGCAGAAAAAATATTTCTTTGCAGCTACACTTGGCTCAGCCTCCTTATCCAGGGAGTGAAGTCATTAAATTTAAGGCAGATTTAAGGAAACCAGCCTCTTTTACATGGAAAATTGCTGGCCATTTGCAGTTCTCTTCTACGTGGGAACAAATAAGGAAGGGAGTTCCCGAAGCAGCAGGGAAGGGAGACAGAAAGATTAAAGAAGTTTTTCAGGAGAAAATGGAAAATGTCCTGGCAGGTAAAATAACAAGCAATGTTTCACAGTCATTTCTGAGGAGTCTCTCACCTCTCAGAGGCTGAGCTGAGCTCCTGTTGTGCTAAGTCCAGACCTGGAGCAGGTAAGACCAAGTATATTTGCCTGAAAGTCTTTATAATATCTGCCTCCTTAAGGAAAACTGAACTGGGTATTTCTTTGAAGACTGAACAATTCCAGGCACAGGGAATGGTCTTGGGAAATCTCCAGCAGGAGAGATCAAGGAGAGGCAGGATGCTGCTGGTGCAGTGCTGGTGGCTGCTTCAGAAGCAGTCAGGGAACAAACAGCTCTTGGGTTTGGGGATGAAAGTGCTCCAAAGCAAGGTTTGCATCTCAAATCTCTGCCTGTAGCTCCTCACCCTTTCTGAGTTTATCTTAAATATTTCCAGAGAATCAGGGAATGGTTTCCATTGGAAAAGACCTCTGAGATCATCGAGTCCAAACATTAACCCAGCACTGCCGAGTCCAGCATGAACCCATGTCCCCAAGTGCCACCTCTTCTAAATACCTCCAGGAATGGTCACCACCACTTCTCTGGGCAGCCTGTCCAGATGTCTGACAATCCTTTTGGTGAGGGAATTTTTCCTAATTCCATTTCCTTTATTCCTAACACTTCATACCTGGGAAGAGAGCCTGACCCCCACCTGGATACACTGTCCTTTCAGGAAGTTGTAGAGAGCAAGAAACTCCCTCGCTGAGACACCTTTTTTCTTTTCCAGACTAAGCAATCCCAGTTTTCCCAGCTGCTCCTCACAGGACTCCAGACTGACCCCCAGCTTCACTGCCCTTCTTTCCACATGCATTTATTTTGGTCTCTTCATGAAGCTGCAGGGTGATAATTCAATTTTAGGAGTGAGAGCAACTGCTGTAAACCAGATTTCATCCACACCACAGGCCAAAAAAACAAAATCCTAGTGAACAAGAAACAAAAGCCTGAACAGCTGGTTTTTGTAGCATCCAGGGAGGCAAAGATTGAAATATCCAAGACACTGTGGTCCTGCTGGTATGAATTCTGGAAAGCTGTGCTTTCACTTCTGGAAATTTGGACAGATGTCATTTTCATAGAGATATATTTATTTATAATTTTAATGATTTGTTGCATATATTTTTAGTGGTTGAGAGCATTTCATTCAATAGTAAAAGACATGGATATATACAGTTTGAGTGGTAAGGAATTACTCTCTCCCTGTGCCTTCAACAGGGAATTTCCCCCTCTCTGGTGGGCTCTGTGTCCCATGTTCACCAAAAGCATAAAGAGCTCCCTAGAGTAAAACAAATTCCTGTAACAAAATTTGGGAGCAACAGGACTGAACCCTAAACAAATACCCCAAATTATTATCACTGCTTTTCCCCATGAAGTTGTAGTAATATATACACAGAACAAGTGATGCTTTTGAGGCACTTCCAAAGGATCTGAGAAGCCTTTTCTGCACTTCCTTTTATTCACATGTCACCAGATGGAAGAAGCCATCCTTGGGATGGACAATTATTATGATGCTGTGTTAAATGGCAAGTCCAACAAAACTTCTTTCATAGTTTTTCTGCACTAAATGCAAAGTGAGCTCACTCAGGGTGGTAGTGTTACTAAAATAACAATATTTTTCCCTTATATTTTCATATTATTAGCTCAAAACAAGTTGAACCTGACAGATAGAAGATTGTGTGTCTCCTGCACTTAGGAGCTCTTGCATCACAGGCACAACAAATGCTGTTGACAAAATTGAGCTGAAAATAATACTTGTGCCACTGAACACCTGCAATAGCTAATATTAGGATCTATAAAAAAGCCCTGCAAAGTCAGTAGGATATTTAGCTCACTATTTACTCTCTTGGAAGGCAGAGCAGCATCCAATTCTGTGTCCAAGGAACAGCTGCATGTGTAGGTGTGGAGTATTCCAGAAATATTCCAACAAAAGGCAAAGAGAGGCAGCTGGTTGTCACAAAATCATTTCAATACATAAAAGGACAATTTGGAGGTCAGTGTGTCTGCATTTATTCTAGACTTAATACTTGACCTGTTGGACAGAAGGAGGTGAACACTGTCTCCTTTGCTTCAATCAGCTTTAGAAATACGAAAAACAAAAGATATATAAAATGAAAAATTAAAAGCTGTAAGTGTATTTTATTAGACACTCAGGAAATTGCAGTTCAAGAAAGGCCACACTGATTATTAGCCAGCCTGGGCTGCCAGGAAAATTAAAGTAAGATATAAAAGGATGACTATTTCTAGGTAGACATAGAAATACATATATGAACAAATAGAAGGAGGGAAGAATAATAACAATCAATATAATTAAGAAGTGAGAAAATGGATAAGTGTTAGGGGAAAAAAAAACACAGGGAAATATTTCATTAAAAGAACAATAGGTTAGGTGCAGCCAATCTTGCATATACCAAAACCAAAATAAAGGTAAGTGGTGTTTCTGGACCCTCTATGAATTAAAGTGGGAGAATTGATGGCAAAAGTAAAGAACTATTTGTAATATAATTAAAAATTATAAACAGTGCTTGAGGATGACAAAGGACACATTCTACTCCACCAGTGGCTGAAGTGGATGCTCAATGTCTACCATAAACACTGGGAGGTCCTAAAAATTCATTAAAAATTTGAAGATAAGCATCTGAGAAGTCTGCTGAAAAATTCCTTTGTCTTCAGCAAACCCTGGGGAAATATCCAGGTCAGTGTTGCTGCTGAGAGTGGTCCATGGGATCTAAGAGGATGCTGAGTCCTTGTGTCACCATGTGAGGTGACACTGGTGTTGTTCAGCAGGACATTTTTCTGCTAGGTAGAAAGAAAAAGAAGCAGGAGTAAAGCACAAGAAGAGGTTTCTCAGACATGTTGCACAACCTCCATTTTTGGGTGGAAAACCTGGTCTAGCATAGAACTCAGTCCTACTTTGTGCAGTGTTACTGCAATCCTGTATGATATTCCTGGCCTTAGACCCATGGAATCATAATGTTTGGGAAAGACCTCCAAGATCATTGAGTCCAACCTGTGACTAGGCACCACCTTGTCACCCAGACCAGACCCCTGAGTGCCAGTTCCGGTCATTCCTTGAACACCTCCAGGCATGGGAACTCCACTACCTCTCTGGACAGCCCCTTCCAAAGCCTGACCAGCTTTTCAGCCATTTCAGTGAAGAAACTCTTCCTGATGCCAAACCTGAACCTCTCCTGGTGCAGCTTGAGGCCATTTCCACTTGTCCTGACACTGGTCCTCTATTTACAAACCTAAACACAGATTACTCCAGGGAATGAATGCTGGCCTGACCAGAGGTCTCTTCAGATAAAGAAAATTTGAACTGATAAATACTGGTGCAAAAGTTGGGATTTTTTTGTTACTGTCAATGAACATGACAATGTTATTAGATCTAGGATGTTTCTGAATTCTTTGTCAGACTTTGGGGAAAAAAGTTTCCTCCTTCTTTAAAGAAATAATTTGATACATGAGAAGAGTGAGATTCAACCCCAATTGTGTTTGCCTTCTTGTCTCACCTCAGTTCCCCTCTAGGAAAAGTGTTCACCAGTTCTTCTGTAAAATCTGTTCTCTTATGAGGATGAATTTATGAAAGTTGTGAGCTAATGGTGAGAGAGTGCCTACACATACATTAGAGAAATTATTGTAAGCAACTGTCAGACACATTGGGTATCATCCTCTGTCAGTCTTTATCTTAAAACAGAGGTACAATTACTTTTATCTCCCGCCTACTGTGCTTTGAAATCTCCATGCCTGGAAGTACTCATATATTCCAGGGCTGGGTTGCATTTGTACTTGAAAAGGAGTCAGTTTAGGAATAACTTACAGGACCATAGCTCAGCTGCTGCACTTTTAATGAAGAAGTGCCAGAAAAACAATGAAGACAGCATTTGATTAATGTAGGAATTTCAGTCAAGAACTGTCAGAACTTCATGTGCTGTCATCATAATGAACATATAATGGATGTGATCAGGAATGCCATCCATCTTCCATTTGTTGCACACTGAATTTGAACCAAAGGTTTATAGGGAATTTTTAATTTTTACTCTCACTTATTTTTCTGAAGTAATTTCCCTAGTTAGAATTCAAGTGGAAGGCAAGGGGCAGTAGAAGTCTTTGGAACTGGGAATTAGGACTCAGGCCTGAGAAAATTAAGAGCAGATTGAAAATGTTGTTTTTGATTAATCAAGACAGCTCAGAAGAGAAGTCTAGGAGAGGTGAGGTGACCTTTTTAAGAAAGAGCAGGAAGAGATGCTTCTTCTAAAGTCTTGCTTGAACAAACAGATTAGGGGCACAAATTACTCTGTAAACACGGGAGATCATGAAGCTTCTTCCCTATGGGTCTGGGCTCTGAGCAAGCTGGTCTGGTTGAAAATGTCCCTGCTCATTGCAGGGGGGTTGGACTAGAGGTCTCTTGGAGGTCCATTCAAACCCAAACCATCCTATGATTATCTGAATTATAACAATTTATATTCAAAATAATAATATTACCACCTATAGAAATCTTCATATGAATTTTCTGGTCTCTCAGAAGGTGTATGGTCACAGTGTGATGTTTTCCTCTGTTAGGCATTTCAGTTCCTTTATCTTTCTATTTTTCGTATCAATTTAATGACAAAAGATATTCCAGATATCTCGCTATTTAATTTTTTTTTTTTTTACTTGGCCGATAGTTAAAACATTTTTAAGAGAAACACACAGGTCATAATGATATCCCAAGTGTAATTTCTGAAAGATAAATGAAAGCAGAAAAAAAAAGTAAATACATTTGTAATACTCTGTTCATTAAAGAATCAAAGAATCACAAAATCACAGAATTTTCACAGAATCCTTAATTTAGGATTAGAAAGGATCTGTGGAGATAATCCAGTCCTACCCCTGTGCCAAGGAAGGATCTCCTGGAACAGGTGACAAGGAACACATCCAGGTGGGTTTGGAATGCCTCCAGAGGGCAAACTCCATGCTGTCCCTGGGCAGCTGTTCCAGTGCTCTGCCACCCTCAGTGGAAAGAAGTTCTTCCACCTGTTGATGTGGATCTCGTGTTTTAGTTTATAGCCATTGCTCCTTGTATCGTTATTGGGCACCACTGAAAAGAGTCTGGCACCCTCCTCTTGACACCCAAGTTTGAGTTTTAAAATGTTTGAGACATTTGTATTGATGAGGTCCCCTCTCAGTCAAGTCTTCTCCAGAATAACCAGGCCCAGCTCCCACATCTCACCACAGAGTGGTTCCAGGCTCTTCATCATCTTTGTGGCCTCTGCTGGACCCTTTCCAGCAGCTCCTTGTATATTCAAGACCAAAATAACACCAGGGCAGAAGAGAGGGGAGATCACCTACCTCGACCCCCACAATTTTCTTTATGAACCCCAGGATCCCACTGGCCCTCCTGACCCCAGGGGACACTGCTGGCTCATGGACAACTTGTCACCCACCAAGACACCCAGGTCATTCTCAGCAGAGCTGCTCTCCAGTAGGTCAGCCCCCAACCTTTGCTGGTATTTGGGATTATTCCTCCCCAAGTAAGGGAGGTTTAACACCTGCCCTTGTTAAACCTCACTGGGTTTCTCTCTGCCCAGCTCTGTATTCTCCTGTATAACTCCTGACTCCTGTGTTCATGGTCAGTGACACTGCCAGCATTTCTCTAGCTCGTTATCACCCATTCAGCCTCTTTAGTTGTTGTTATGTGATTACAAGTTCCCATAGAGACTAATGGCCATTGTCACTGGATTATTGATATTCAGTTATATCTGCTCGCTGTTTATCCTCTACTCCCTTCCACTTTCTTAATTTGAGTGATGAGTCTGTGCATCAGGTTGCTGTTTTTTCTTTAGCCAATAGAACAGCAGATAAATTAAATTTCTTCCTCAATAAAGGATATATTGCTCAAGATATATGCCAGGTTAAACTTCTGGTAAGGAAAATAAACCATTCTGAACATTGCAGTTTGACCAATATAACAGAAAATTCATGAGGAATAAACCTATTTCCATTCCACCTATTATCCCAATTATTGGCTTTGCATCTCAGAGAAGGGAAGCAGAAGGACATATCAATTTGTGAGTCATTTGTGGAACTCATTGACAACCAGATCAAGCTTCATGTTCTTGTAATTATTGTCTCTGTAGGAAGTTAATTCCTTACAATGGAGATGAAAATACTCTTAAAGGCTGGAATCAGTCAGTCCCTCAGCTGCAATTTATTGACTCTCAGGTGCTTGTGATGACTTGCTGCAGGTAAGATGCAAATGTCTCAGTGATGCAATAATTTCAGATATGTTTCTCTAATCCTCAAAAGTCTAAAATAAACCACTGGAGTGCTCAGGGTTTAAAGGGACTTTTAGAGGTCACCTAGTCCAAGTGAAATTATCAGGGACATTTTCAACTACATCAGCTTGCTAAGAGCTCCCTCCCACCTGAATCTTTCCAGGGATGGGGTACCTGCCACCTTTCAGGCCAACAAAACTTATTTTCTCTGCTCTTCTTTGCTACAGAGACTTCTATGTGACTTTGGTGATTTAACACCTATTTCCTGGGCATTTTCACTGTTATTCTCAGATTGGATGTTATCTCTTTGAATTCCAACTGCTACATCCTCTCATGCATCTTTATTTTCAGTATATTTCATTTTATTTTCTGTTTGTCATTGTTTGTGATAGGCATGGCATTGATATCACAAAGCCCAAAAGGAATAAAAGAATAAATACTTGATAAAAGTATGATTTAAGATTAATTGTTGCCTGGTGAAGACTCAGGATAACACATCACATAAAGGCATTACATAAAATATCTCATAAAGGCATTACTTGCCCAGCAGTGCAGAATTGTTTTAGCAGCCATGACTGAGTGAAACAGAGCAGAGAGTGGAAATCTCATTTCAAGGGATGCTTATTCCAGTGGCAGTCCTGCCTCTGCTCCAGATATCCTGTGAAAAGTTGGAAGATATAATGCTGCATTCCTTGGGTGAGATGAAGACATGACTTTTGTCAGTGGTAGCTGGTGTTCTCATGGGCTGTGGGTTCAACGAGAGGAGAAATACCCATGGATATGACAACCTCCATCACATCTATGAAATATTCATTTATTTATATATATATATATATAAACTAACTTTCTGAGCTTCTGTTTGTAAACAGAAACACCAAAATATCACAAATATCTTCTGCTGTCAGTTGTGGTTTTCAGTGGCAGCTGCAACAGATATTTTTGCTGGGAAAAAAAAAACAACAAACCTTAGTACTCTAGGCAAAGGAAAATTTCTTTAGCAATCAAGAAGTGATTGCACTCTGTGATTGTTTCTACTGGCAAATGACAGTGATTAATGCCATGCCAGTGCTTCTCAAAATTTTGGAAGTAGACGCCTCTTTCGTTCATCTGTGTCTGTGGAGCATTTTTCTCAGAAGCAGCTTGGTTTCTTCAAGACTCAGGATGAGGAGAAATTATAACTGACTTCAGCAAGTATTGACACTCATTCCCTCCCACAAGGAACTGAGCTGCTGCCAGAAAGTAAAAGTGGCATAAAATTGGTCAGGCAATAATCACAGCCTACGTTTGCTTCTCTCTTACATCTGGTCCCTGGAGAAACTGAGAAGTTGTTGGCTGCTGTTTGTGATGCTGTAGCCTCCCTTTGAACTGCTTGGTCATGGCTTGAGATGTGGGATAAAGGAAAGACAGTGGCACTGCCATATTTTCATATTAATTTGAAAAACACCAATCTTTGAGTGCAGTTGTTTCTGTTTCCAAAAAAGGTTCAGGCAAATTTTAACAGAGGAACCACAGCACCTTAAAAATTCTGAACTCATTGTCTCCTTCCTCTGATGACACTTTGAAAAACCTTTGCAGATCAATTATGGGCAAAGGAAGAAGCCTGACAAAGGGCTTCACTGCCTTTAAATTGTTCAATTCTCTCTGAAAAGCAAGAACAGGTGTTCTTTGAGCTGGCACTTTAAACTTTTATCCAACTCATTTCCCTGCACTGATGGTCTGGTCTCCCTGGGCCGGGTTCTGGTTGCATTCAGACTCTGGAGTTCAAAAGCAAAAAGGTGATTTTTAGCTTGCACCAAAGCCATATCAATGCATGTGAGGGTATGGAAGAATTGCTGTGGTAACAGTTCAGCAAACACTCAGATCCACTGACATCCATGAGGTTAAAGAAGTGCTTAATCAGAGTTTTAAACTGCAGCCAGTGTGAGCAAAACGTCCCTCTAGTCCTCAGAAAAACAAAAGAGAAGCTTCTCATAACTCCAATATACACTGAAAAAGAAAGCTTTGACCATTTATTTCTAATATGTCTTAAGACATCTTGTTTCTGATTTAACTTCAGCTCTGAAGGACAGGAACTGGATAAAGTCATAATTTCCATAAATGTTAAATTGGGGGGAGAAAAAAAAATGATGGTGCTATCACCTTCCCTAATTTGGCTATTATCACTGAGAATTTTGTGCAAATGATTTATTTATATGCAGTTCATAAATGACTCTGCTAATTCCAGCCACTCAGTGTGTCCTACATATGGTGTCTGTGGGCGAGGCAGATAAACAGTTGAGTTTCTGGGAGTGGAGCGTCAGGATCAGCATTTTTGCTAAAAAATTGCTTTTTCAAGGGGTATGAATTTGCCTGTTTATTCCAGTGCAGCAGCAAAGGGACTGAAGATTTCACTGTTCTTGGATGGGGTCATAAAAGCTGGTTTGCATCTCATTTAAATGCTGCACATATTTTTGATAAAATTATTTTTTACAAGACATAAAAATGCTGCATGGTTAGTTGCTAGTGAAAGAAATTATACCTTTTAAAAGTATACTTGTAAAGGGATATTTAAAACATTAAAAAATTACTGTTATTTCAATCATGCTCTTAATAGCATTTAATAATTTTGTTATTTTCAAGGCTAAACAACCTTCAACAAAATGACTTCCTGAAAAAGATTTTATTTACTTATTTATCTTTAAACTAGTGATGCAGTGAATGAGAATTCAAGACATGAATTAGCTCAAGCCCATCTTAAATTTTCAGTGTGATGTGTAAATTACTCAGTCTCTCATAATGTCAGTTTTATCATCTGTAAAATGAGAGAGAAGCTATTTATTTTTATCCAATCCCTGTTCTTGGCATGTTTTACTTGAAGTACTGTAGTCATAGCCCAGGAAAGGGGACCTTTGTTTGGATAGGAAAAGCCTTTTTATGACCAAACCCCCCCCACCCCCCCCAAAAAAAACCCCTCATTGGATTATTGCAAGTGCCAAATAAACTTTGTATTTGCAACAAAATTAAGATAAATTTTATTTTCTTTGTCAATTTTGAAAAGTAACAACACATTAATGCTTGTCTCTTTCCCACGTTCCAGTTCTTGGACATAGAATTCATTTTGTTCTCAGAAGCATTTTTCCTGTTTTACTATAGAACTGGAATGACATATTGCATAATTAATTCAAGAATGCTATGAAGTGCTGTACAGTCACAGTGTGTTTCCCTTTTTGACTTCTCTGTTCAGAATATAATATTTAGAAAAGTAGAATTTATGTTTGCTGAATGTTATTTTTCACTTGGTGACACATGGCATTTCCCAAGTTTTCAGGTTATCTTCTCAAAAGTTGTACCACTTTAAAAATGACCGTAAGAAACCTCCCCAAATTGATTTTCTTATGCTCCAGCTGTCTCACCACCATTCTTGCCTGATGGTGGAATTACCAAAACTCAACAAACCATTCACAGATTATGGACAAGAAATATGGATACTGTTTATATAATTGTAAGAACGATAATTAAAGAAACACTAAAATCTTCATAACATATTTCTGAATAGTATATCACAAAGTCACAGAATGGTTTGGGTTGGAAGGGATCTTAAAGACCATCTTCTTCCACATCCCTACCATGGGCAGGGACACCTTCCACTATGCCAGGTTACTCCAAACCCCATCCAGCCTGGCCTTGGACACTGCCAGGGAGGGCCAGCCACAGCCTCTCTGGACACCTTGTGCCAGGCTCTTACCACCTCACAGGAAATATATTTTTTCTATGTTTCTATGATGCAGGGCTTTCATGTATCTGTTTTAATCCTTTAGCATATATAGACCTAAATTTCCACAGATACACATATTTAAATATTTATAACTGTTATGAACTGAAATATGATGGAACTAAGCAGTGAAAGCATGACAGCTTGTCTGTAAAAGAAGTGTTTTCACAGTGCAAATTTTCTTTTCCAAACAACTTATAACAAGATTCCTAATTGTCAAAATTCTGTAGCTTACAGTCTCTCTACTGGACTTTCCAATAAGAGAGTCATCAAAAACAATACTGCAACTTTGAATAGAATAATATTCAGAGCCACAAAGATACCAAACTGTAGATCTTTGTGATTCCTCATTCTTGCTTCAGAAGTGTTCAGGTACCTTTAAGCCCTGGTTTGTTGAGATTTAAAATGCAACTTGGAGTTTTTCTTTCAGTAACTTGTGCCACAGAAGCTGCTCCCACAGTTTGTGTTCTGCATCTCATAAAACAGATGAACAAGACCAGCCAAGAAGAGCTTCAGCAGGCAACGCAGCAATCACTTCCTTCCAACAAATAATGATAAATAACAGCTTACAGAGTTACGGAGTCGAATGTTCCCAAGTTGTTCTCTGCTTGAAAATTTTCTGAATAGGGAATGTCCACCCTTTTTAGCTTGAGATAATTCCTCCTTGGACAGTATCCGTGCTCTTATCCATGTGTTACTGGGAAGCACATCTAGAACAACTCTCAGGACTGGCTTACAGGGACTTTGGCTGTCAGGGTTGGGGTGGGCTTTGAGTTGGTTTTAAGACAATGTGGGATTGAGGGAGTCTGCACAGACATGGTCTCTGGTCTAGATGGAACTACTGCTCCAATGTCCTTGATGCCTGGAATAAAACACAAAACCTTTCCAAACAGTGTTAAAATGATGACATAAAATAAAATGTTTAATTGAAAGCTTCCAAGGTGCACAGTATGGCAATATGCAGAAGTGATAAAGTATTTCTGAAATTTTTATAAGATTAGTTGAGTACTCTATCTATCAAATACTGTCCAATTAGGAGAGCAGTTGGTTAGGTAATTTCTCTCCAGGGTTCTGCCCCACTGGAGCCCCCCTCTTCCCCAACTTTTATTCCTAAACTTTATTATGTCTACAATTTATGGTGCAAAACAAAATGTCCTTGCTAGCCTAAAAGCAAGACAAAACAGAATTCAAGACTGTATTAGTAAGGGTTTGATAAACTATGGTAGAGGGCAGGAAAAGTACAAGAAGTTATAATTATGTATTAACAGCCTACAAAGATACAAATAAATGAAAAATATGTAAAAAAGTAAAAATCCTTAGGCATCATCCTCTTCCTAGGAATCTCCCTGGCTTCAGGTAAAGCCTCTGGATGGAGGATGCAGTGGCCCCAGTCTCACTTTCTGGGAGATTTGGCATTGGAGGCAGTGCTGCTTTCACGTGTGAGAGATGCACCCCAGTTTAAACTCTGAGTTGCCAAGTGAAGGAGCTCTAGGAGGAGGTGGGCAAACTGTACTTCAGCTTTCAGTACGATTTTGGATCAGAAAACCTCAGATCAGAGGTCTTTCCCACTATCTGTTCTCCTTTATTATCCCATAGGTCATGCCTCTGTCTTCCTGGTGAGCCTTGCCAAGGATTTGTTGTTTTTCCCTCTGCAGTTGGATTTAATTGCAAGCAAAAGTGGCAAGTCAGAAACAATATGCTGAGCTAATAAATTTCCTGTAGAAGAATCATGCTGCCTATTAGGAAAGCTCTAAGAACACTGAGGAGGGGCATAGGTTAAGAGACAGGAAACATTTCACACTGTCATCATCTACAAAGTTATTATGCTCCTGAACAGCTACAAATGGCAGGCTGAAATATTTGCAAGATTCATGGATAATGTCTGGATATTCATTTACACATATCCTAAGTTCCCAGTGGGGCACATGCTCTTAAATTGAGGCTAGGCAGACATATTTGAAATTTCTTTTATCTAATTTTTCCTTATAATTTGTTTATTTGATTTAGCTGCTTAGCAGCACACAGACAAATACATACACACAGATTAATATACTACTGAAAGTCTCTTTTAATCTGAATTTTCAAGCTATTGAGCTGATCCACACAGCTTGGTCCTTAAGGACCAGCTCTTCATACAAATTCACCAGCTGTAATTCAAAGAAACTTCTAAGGTTAAAGAGGAAATACTATCTTTGCTGTCACAGAGAGAGGAAAATGCCTCTGACTCATTTCCCTGACTGAAAAGCATTTGTTCCCTGATGTTATTATCAAGTCTGGTAAAACATATATTTATCAAAGTTTAAACCAACGGAAGGAGAAGAAAGCAGCAGGAATCCTGTTTAACCTCATTTATCGGTGCTCTCAAAAGAGGTATTAGGCATATTGAACAGTAATGAATTATTTAAGATAGCACTAGATATTAAATGCTTTGAATTGTGGGCAAACAGCCAAATAGATGTATTTCAGGTTTTGTTTTCCTCTTCTAATAGGAGCCCCCCGGACATTTTTGCTAATAAATGACTATGTTCTCACAGACTGTTTATTTAATGTGGAATCCATCTTTGAAGCTGAAAATGGGCATTCCAGGAAAGAAAGGGACACCCTGTAATGGAAAAACAGGGCTGGAAGATGTGTACATGCACAGATTGCTTCAGATGTGCCCAAATGTGCTACATATTTTAGTCACTGGTTGAATCTCTCTGCTCCTGGAGATGGCAGGGGTAGTGACAGAATGGAGTTTACACTAGCAGGAAGATATCAAGGTTTTAACAGCCCAACAAGGACAAAAGCCCCACAAATTAGAGCTCTAACCTCTAATCCACAATTGCACTGGTTTGGAGCCCCACCATGTAGCTGAAGCTTTTATTCTGGGTTTTGCTTTCCTGGAACCAAGCCTTGGGACTGAAACTGCTCCCTAGGCACTGCCAGACAGGAAGGTCATAAAGTACTTCTGTCTAAATCTAAGAAATAAGATGGCTCAAACCCTCTCTGGATGAACATATCCAATCAGTAGAGAGAATTAAATTACCTTCATCTCTACAGTTTTGTAAAAATAAATTGTTCCTTCACTTCTTATTTCTGCTCTCAAAAACTTCACATAGCACTGGAGAAAACAGATCAGAAATATACTCATGTGTCAGCGTAAAACATGTGAGAAGACAAGATCAGCTTAGACAAAAGAAAAGAAAAAGGAAACAAACCCAAAACTAGTCACTGTTTGGTAAAAGTCAAACCCTCAAAGGGAAGTCATGAAACAATGGAAAACACTTTGAGGAATTAAGCTGGTCTTGTATATAACCATCACTGGCTATATGTCATTTAGGGGGAATTCTGATTCTGAAACATCTTTGTAATGAAAATGACTGAGCAGTTAAACTTTATGATTTTTATTCCAGGGTCTGAATGCTTAGTACTGCATGACCTCACAAGAAAAAAGAATCTTCACATAAGGGGCAAATCCAAGGAAGAGTTATTTTGATTTAAAGCATTGATTGGTTTGGGTAGCTGTCGGTTTACTGATGACTTCAAGGTCTGGGAATTATGATATGGATACCTGAAATATATCAATACCAGTCTAGGAAAGCAGTTAATGGAATAGAAAGTAAACCCATAAGTAATTAATGGTTCTGACTATTAGATGTATTACAATAGAAATAATGAGAAAATTCAATTGTGTCCCAATGCTCATTTCCATTAAGAAAGGGATTTCATTGCTGTGGATTGGACAGGAAGGTCCAGAAGTCATTACTAGGTCTGCTAAATCCAAAATGGATTAAGCTTCCACAAGTGTTCTGTACAAGAGTGTTCTTACCATGGTTTGGATCCTGGAGTTCAGTTTGACTGCTGAAAAACCTCACAACAAAAACTTCCCCTGATTTGAGAAGACCACAGTAGATCAGAGATTTTTTCCCCCCCACTTCTGTTTGATGTCACATAGGCATTTTGATTGTTTTTCAGACAATTAACGGCAAACTGCAAGAATGGATGCTTGTGCATGGAGTGCTTGTTCTCCCAGTCGAGCTTGCCCTGGAGTCTCAGAGCAGCAATATGTGTCAGACAGGCACTTACATTAAGTACCATGTTGACATTAAAGGCATTGGGAAAAGTGCCCTAAAGAGTATCCCCCTCCCAACCCTGCTCCCAGCAGAAGGTAACATTTACTCCTCAGCCTGGGATAAATTACCATATTAATTATTCAAAATACTTAATACCATCGAACAGAAATGAATTTACCAGATGCAGTCAAGAGCCAGAGCAAGAAATCAATGAAGTTTAAAGGCCGCGGCTCTCAATGAATCATTAACTGGGTGCTCTCCTGAAGTGTGGGGAGTGGAGAGGGTGTGAATTGCCTCAGGAGGGAGGAGAGGAGGTCAGGCCAAATTGCAGCTCCAACCAAGAGTGAATTCTCCCTTCTGCCAAACTACGTATCTATGATAATGTCAGCACTTAAGGGAGTATTTGAGAGTGTGATGGACTCACAAAGAGCTCTGAGAGCAGGATGCAGCTGTGCAAACCAGCTGTGCTTTGAACCAGGGGAGTAAATCTACCCTGCTCTGCTAAACCCTCCAGTACAGGTAAGGCTTTTTTAGGTTGGAACATGCTGCCCCACAAAACTCTGTTGGCCAGGGAATGTACATCCTAATATCTGGACAAATCAGTGCAATGAAAACTAGACTTGTTCTTCAGATTGATTTTACAGTGGTGATTTACAGGACAGAGCTCAGCCTCAGTTCTTCCTCTTTCACTGGTTACCTCCCCCATACTCGCTGTGGTACAGAAATCAAATGTTTCTTCACATCCTTTTTTTTTTTTTTTAATATATATATATATTTCCTAGCTGTGGCACAGCAGCATGGGGCAGTTTCTGTCTGCTGGTTTAGTGGTGAGTAGTTTTGAGTCTGCTTGCATGCAAAAGCTTTAGTGGCTGAACTCTCTCAGTCATGGCTTATTGCCACAGAAGCAATGTGGTGAAAAAGTTTTAGGAATACAAAGTGAAATTTGCAATACAAATCTATAGGAAGCATATCTAGACTCGAACATCTGCTTTCAGGATTCTGGGGAGAGATGACTCTCTAGCTGAGTGTTTAACACATTTTTGCTTAATTAAGCCTTCTTTTCGACTTTGGCTTGCCTTGAGAGCCAATGCAGTTAATTCTGGGCAGACATTAGGAACAATTCAATTGTAGGAGCTGCAGGGGATATTCAGCTTCTGCCCTTTCCTACCCCAGTGCTCTCCCAGTGAAATGTCTCTCAAAGGCTACTTTGTCTTCTTTCATTGCAAGACCTGTGAATTTCACATTTTGGTGACTGAATGGCTGGCTGTGCCCAGGTGTTGGCAGTGGAGGCTGCAGGGTAGCCAGGGAGAAGAAAGTGGATTTCCCCTGGGTCAGACACAGGTTCCAGCCTTTATTTTCACCTTTTCCCACCTGTTGAGTGGGAGTGAGAGAAGAGTGAGGTGCAGGGCTGGCAGCTGCCCATGGCTAAGGTGGCTTAAACCTGCTCCTCCTCCTCCTCCTCTGGCTTTGGTGTTCACAGTTTTTCCTCACACTTTTTCCTCAGTCCCCATACTATTGTGCAGTGGTTTTGCCTTCCCAGCCTAACAAAGTCAGAATGAAGCAGAAGCACCACATGGGAGAGAGGACATTCCCAAGAAAATGAGTGGTGCTAAGGTGGTGGGATGGTGGAAGCACACACACACAATTTCTAGTTCTCCTCACACTGATTTTAGGGCTTAAAAGCATTTTGTCTAGTGGGTGTCTTCAACCTTTTCTGTGAAGGAGGAATGACAACCTCTTGTCTAAGGAGACAAGGTGCAAACTCCAAAATGAGTTCTCCCTCTTGGATGACTCCTGTCTGATGCTCATTTATTGCCTGTCACCAAGTCCTATTTAATTCCTTCCCTTTCTGATCATCCTCAGCTTTCTGCTTCCAGTCCTCTTCTACTCCTGCCTGTCTGCTCACTGTTGAAAATAACTCATTTTAATATGAGCTGAGGGAAAGGGGGAAAATTAAGCAGAAGAAACAAAAGTCTGTGAGATTTTAAAGCCAGGCTCCCACTGACTTGCTGTGAAGTGCATCAGCTGCTCATAAATGCATCAGGAATGCATTCCTTTGGGATCAACTATGGGAGTGCAGTGTCTGTGGAAATAGTTTAAAACTAGAGAACATCCAAAGATCAGAACTGGAGCAAACCATCAGACTAAAACCTGTCCTTCTGTCCTGCAAAATAGTGAGTGTGAAATTAAAAAAGCCTTAGCCAGGAAGGAAGATATGGCAGGATGAGCTGGAATTGTGTGGTGATATTGGAGATAAAGCAGCCATGGAATTTGCATAGAATCATAGAATTATGGAATGGTTTGGATAGGAAGGGACCTTAGAAATGGTCTTGTGCCAACCCCCTGCCATGGGCAGGAACATCTCCCACTAGACCAGGTTGCTCAGAGCCCATCCAGCCCATCCTGGAACGCTTCCAGGGATTTCAACTTTCAAAATTTCTAGTGAGGTTCTGGAGAGTTTTCCTTGGCCTCTCAGAACTTGTTGATGGTGGGCAGCTCTGTTAAACCCAAATTAATCCTTTTGCTGTGCCCCTTGCACACACTGTACACACTGAACCTGTGACATGTATTGTGTGTTTGGGACAATTTATCCCTTCCAGCCTTTCAAGGTGTCCTGGGGAAGGACATGAAGGTTTTGGTTCTTCAAACCCTGAGCAATGCCAAGAAAAAGAAAAAACAAAAATAGTGAAAAACCTTCCCTTCCCAGATAAGCTGAGGCATTTATAGGAGGGCTGAAAATAGTCAACTCTTTTTGCATGAACAATGATTGAGTTTTCATTTTTTTTTAGCAAGAGAATCAATTTTATGTGAAAATGCATCAGATTCTGCTCAGACAAAATAGAGTTTCTATGGACAATTTTGAATCAATATGAAATGTTCTCTTTTGTGAAATGATTACAGGGCAAGGAAAAATAAAGATGGTTTTTGGATATACTTTTATGATTGGTCTCTGCAAGAGTTTCTGATGGAGGGAAGGGGATGGGATGTGGGCCTTGATTTATTAGCACAAGAGTATCAGAAAATCTGAATTGAGTGCTACAGGAAAAAGCCTAAAAGACTGGTTGGAAACATATCCCTCTCTCTCTCTCTCTCTCTCTCTCTCTCTCTCTCAACAACATTCTCTATAAAATAGGCACTTTGTCCACATCCTGCTAAGAAACAAAATGTGATGGAAATTATTACATGGACATTATTTTTTATAATACCTGGTCATTTGTATAGTTTTACAGAATCTCTGTTGATGAGTCAAGAAGAATAAACATTTATTATTAATAAATAATATTGCTGCGCTGCAGCAATGCAGGGCAATAATAATATCTCAAATTATTCATAGAATCATAACTTTCCAAGGACTAATAAACAAAGAAAAATGACCTCTGGCTCAGGGAGTTCATAAGCTGCAAACTGGTGGAGTTTGGGAGAGGTATTTGAGGAAATATGATATACTTTCTATTCTCTAAGCATCCATATTGGATCATTATTTATCATCAATCAATCTGGTCTTGTGCTCTTCACACTTTTAAGTCTCATTGTTATTTGTACCTTTTCAAGCCTAACATATATAATAAGTTGGCTTCCCTGTTTATATTGTCTTGTTATAACAGTTCAAATTTCTGGCCACGACCTAGGATTTTACAGTTCTTTTTGTTGTAGAAATAATTATAAATACTACAAGGAAAAGCACCTCAAGTATTGTGCTTTCCTGGGAAGATCTTTCCAAACTGCAAGCCTCCAAGTGCCAGTTTTCCTTCCCTATACTTGGAGTCAGGGACAGACACCATTTGGAGTCTTGTATCATGATTCAAGAGTGGAGTTCTGACCATCAAGTTTCGACCATCAAGTTTCTCAAATAATAAAACATCTCTATTCTGGTGATGATGCTTGATAATGAATTCACTCCTCAGGGAAATTCATTCTTCAAGGACATGATGAGATGAATCACATCCCATCTTCCCATCATCTCAGTCCCAAAGAGACTTTCCTTTCTCCCAAGCCACTCCATAAATCTATTTAATTCCAGCAGAAATACAGATAAAAGAGTTCCTTGCATGCTCCTCCCTGACCATGGGCTCAGAGTTCTTGCATGATCCATGAGGACAACAGCATTGAGGAACAAATTTAATATTAAATACTATTAAATAAAACACTCTATAGTATTAAATTTAATACTCTGGTATTAAATTTGTCCCTCCTTGCAAGGAGCTCTGACCATTTTTCAGACAAAGTATCTTCATATTCGATTTCTAGTATAGGAATAGAAAGTGCTAGTAAAAGGTTGTCACAAATAATTCTGCTGCTCCATTCCTGGGTGAATAAATTAATAATTATAAGGGATATGATGCCACTGAGGGAGGCCTGGATAAGCTTATGGATACATTACTAAGCACAGCAGAAAGAACAGTAAAGACACAATCTAATTTTGTGAGAGAATTAATGAAATAAGACTATTACAGAAAAAGTATTGACACCCCTCAGGCAATCTGACTCCTTGTGATGTGAGTATATGGAGAGTAAAATGGGAGAGGCCAGTGATAAACTGAGCTAATTTCCCAAAGAACTTCCTGGGGAAAAAGGAAACCCCATGTGAGTGCATCATTAGTAAGAAGTGAGGTACTCAGTGGGCTCAAATCATTCTGTGGCAAGGAAAAATTGTTAGAAAAGTTAGAGTGACCCTTCTTGTGTTATCAGGGTTCAAAATAAATTTCAATGAGAAATAACTGGTGAAAAAAATACTAATATGAGAAACCAAACCCACAGATTATAATAGGACATTAAATAGTCATCAACTAAAATATACCTTCTTCCAATTAACTTCATCCTGTGTAATTTGTTTAATTGGCTAATGCTACCTCAGATTTTCAAGACCTTGTGGAAGAAAAGAAAATTGGAAGAGAAAAAGTCCACAAAAGATGTCTTTATGATGGAAAAGAAAAAAAAAACCCCACATAAATATTCAGTCCCTAGTGAACAACATTGAGCAGACAACATTTAAACAAACAGGGTGACAAGGGGATGGACTTGTCAAGAGCAGCACAACGTGGTTTCCTTGTATGGCAAGATAATAAACACTGTGGAGCATGGTGAAGGGGGAAAAGCCTTCAGTCCTGTCTGCAGTGAAGCTCTGTCACTGTAGGACATGACAATACTATCACGAAGATAAACATTAACTAAACAAAATTACTCTGAGGAAGGCAAACCTGACAATAACTTCTGTCCAGAGCACGTAGCAAACTTGTGCTGACGAGTGAAAGGTTGTATCAAATCAGGTTTGTGAGACTTCTGTGCTGGGCAGAGCTCAGTTTATATCCTCAGTGCTTGTGAAGAACGCCAGTCACTTGTTTTTAAAATTTTAAAAGTTTAATAGTACTAAAATGGTTATAAAAATAACAATATAATTAGAGTAATAATAATTTGGACAATTTGGATTAGGACAATATGAGACAATAGAAACAAAGAGTTACAGATGTCGGGTACCTTTTCTGGGCAGCATAAGCCTGATAAAGGACACCCATTAACAGAGGATTAACCCTTAAAAACAACAGCCTGCTGCATATTCATACACCTCATACATGATGCATAAATTCCATTCAAACACAGGATTCTGTCTGGTCAGGTCAGCTTCTTCCTCTTAATCCTGACAGCATCGTCCTGGCTGAGCGAGGCAGGAAGAAGTTCGTTTCTTCTGCTAATGGGGCAATAAATTCCCTTTCTCTGAAAGATTTAGGTGTCCTGTGGCTGCTATCTCGGTGTGAGTCCTTTCTTTAGGAAAAAAGTATCTTACATAGCATAGTTTCTATTTTAGAATTATGTTATAACCTAAACTATATTTAACACACTACTTAAGAAAATGAATAGAGCATAACTTTCTAACATAACACATATAATAATCATTTTAATATTTGTGAAAAGCCAATCGTAAAATACGCATTTTTCACAGAGAAGAATGAAGTTGAAGCAAAAATTGGTCAATAAGACATGAGAAAGGAATGTGTTTAGGAAAACCTAAACAGAATAAATTGTGTTACTGTAGTAAAGCATGTACTTAAAAAAATTGTGTCTGATTTTTTTCATGATTCCTTGGAAAGTATTTGATTTTTATTCTCTGGGTTGTATAGGTGTTTTAAAAATATTTCCTATGGGTGTCCATTGTGGACTGTTAGGAAAAGATTTTTGCCTTTACATCTCTTAAAGCTGCAAGTGTTAAACTTCCACTGGCATATCTTCCTTTCATATTAGGTTTAGGATTTGCTTTTTTCCCTGCCTTTCCTCCATCCTTTCCTTTTTTTTTTTCTTCATCCTTGCTTTTTGTTATTTATTGGCCATACAAATGATCTTTGAGCACAATTTCTGCTTCTCAGTTTCATACCTTTCAGGACAGTCACTGTCTCCAGTTCTGCTTTTAGCTTTCCCATTCCATGTGGAAACCATTTCTAATGGCCCTGTAGATTACATGCAATGAAAACCTTAACACCTTTTGACCTCCCACTTCCTTCCTTCTGCAATGCCAAAAACTTAAATGGCTCAGGATTCCTCAAATTCTACTTAGAGACCTACAGAGGACTCTTCCAATCCAAATAGTTTGATAAGTCCCTAAGTCTGATCTCCTGCTTGTATCATGTCCAGTTACATTAGGTTGTTCAGGGACCTGTCCAGTTGAATTTCAGGAATATTTAATGATGGAAGTTACATAGCCTTTGAGCAACCTGTTCTAACATTTTGCTGATTATAATTTGAAAATACTCAGCAACAAAACATACATTTGTTTTAGCTTAAAGCAGAATTTCTTGTGTCTACTTGTGTTGACACTTCTCTGGTCACTCTGGCATCTCTGAGAAGCTCCTGCCTCCATCTCTTCCCTACTGGGTGTTTTAAAGGCAGCAGGAGCACCAGCCTTCAGCCTCTTGCTCTGTAAGGCTGAGCAAACTCAGTTCTCTCTGCTTTCATATGCCAGGAGCTCCAGTCCCCCAACCCTTCTGATGGCCTCCCACCAGCCTTGCTTTGGGATGAGGCTCCTGCCAGCCCCTGTCTCCAGCCCTGGCGAGTTCTCTCTGCATTGAAGGCCTGCCCTCCTGTTCCCCCCAGTTTGGTGTCACCCAGGAAGTTTCTGGGTGTGCTCTATGCAATCACCCCTGCAGGTAATGAAGGCATTGTCCCCCTGAGGATGCCACTGGTCACAGGCAGCCATTTGGCTGATCACAAGCCTTTGGGTCTGGCTGTCCAGCTGATTTTCCACCTGCTTTATAGGCCAGCTATCCCAATCTTCCTGATTTGGCTGCAAGCATTCTGTGGAAACCATGCCCAAAGATGTTTTGAAAGCCAAAATACACAACATCCACTGCTGTTCCTTTGTCCACTGAGCTTAGCATCTCCTCAGAGGGGGCAGTGAGGTTGCCAAAGGCTGATTTATCCTCAATAAATCGATGTGAGCTGTTCACAGACACCTTCTTTCACTTGATGTGCTTCCAGCAGGATTTCTGTGTAGCCTCTCCAGGGAGCTGATGTTGATCTATCTGTGCTGGTACTTCCTTCTCAAAGAAGATGACTTTTCCCTTTTCCCAGCCACTAGAAACCTCCCCCAATGAGCATGAACCTGTTGGAGGTGATCAGAGAGTGGTTTTTACCTTGGTCAGCTCTCTTGGCATCTTACCTGGTTTTGTGGAATTGCATCCAGTTGGATTAAGTGCTTTTCATGTGAGCTTCCTCTACTGTGACAAGTTCTTACTCCTGCAGATTCTTTCAGTGGGTTGGGGCAGTGGGGGCTCTGAGGGTGAGCACAGAGGTGAAAAGCACATTGAATATCTCAGAATTTTCCATGGGCTTTGTCATTAGACATCTAATTTAAGGCACACTTTGTTTGTGTAAATGGACTTTACCTCAGGATACTTCACTTCCTGCAAATATCTCTACTAATCTGTTGGTTTTTTTTTTTTTTTCTTTTCTCTGCAGCTGCCCTTGAGGGGCTGTGCTCAGCATCTGTCATCTATCACTACCCAGGTGGCACTGGGGGTAAAGTTGGGTCTCGCAGGGCTCAAGGAGGTTCTCTTTCTGCTGAGGCAGGCAACAGGCACAGGCCAGGTAAGGATGGCATTTCTGTTTTATTCTGTTTACCCCCACTAAACATCTGAAAACTCCCTACATCCAAACTCTGTAAAATTATACAGATGACAGCATTAATCAGAGGAGGGAGGTTTGGGGATGAATTTTTTTTTTTTTTTTAAGATTTTTACAATTATTTTTCTGTTTTGGTGTTAATGTTAACACATGTTCTTTGCATAGAATTGCAAAGCTTTTGATTTCTTCACCTGATTGTTAGTAGTGTCTGTGTAAGTTTGAATTTTGCTGGAGGAGATGCAGACAGTTTTCATAAAATAGGATCTGGCAGGGCTGCATGTATTAAAAAGAATTAAGTTGGGTATATTTTATTCAGAGTTTTTTTGCTATTCTAAAGTCAATGAGTAACAAATAGATTTTTTTAAATGAAATGCCAATAAACCAACATAATTTTTAAGATTTAGTATACTTTTTCTAAAACTCTTGGACTGCAAAAGAGATGGCTGAGGAGAAATATGAGAGCAATCTGTAATACAGGGAACATTGTGGAAAAGGATGGGTAGGGATCACAGGTTCAGTGTTTGTTTCAAGAGAAGAACTGGAGGACATCAAACAGAGCTTAGCAGATGGAGAAGCAGAGAGAGGAGTCACTCTTTATCCAGCCTACAGGTATGACATGGAACTCCTTGTCATTCAGAGGTACCAGATCTGGTGGTGTGTGTGAGAGGCAAGGCTGCTGCAGCTCCATGGCCCCAGGTCCAGGCAGACAGGAGGCTGAGCAGGAATTCCCAGCAGGCCTGGAGGAACACACAGGGAACACACACACAGTCTCAGTCTATCCAGGAGCTGGCACTGCACAGCACCAGTTACTGGCACCTCAACCCACAAGGCTGAGAGCCAGAGCCCATTCCAGTTGTTGGTGCTTAGACCAGCACACACACATGCCCTCCCCTCTGCTTTTCCATGCTTGTTCCCTAAACTGCCTCAGTTCCTCCTTCTCCTTGTCTTTGGCTTGTTCCCTACACCCCAGAAGGAATCCTGTACAATCCCAGGATGTTTTTTCTCTCCAGTGAGCCCCATATCCCTGTAGGAGTGATCCCCCAGTGTGTCTGTAAGGGGATCCAGAGAGCTGCTGGTGTAACTGAGCTGGGCTTCACCCCCCCCACAGCTCTGCTGGCTCTGATTTGGTTGTTGGGGTTCAGCTGATGGTCACTGATCCTCTCCACTCCTCTGTGGTTCTGTAGATGAGCCTGTCACATAACCTGACACTTGTCACGTGGTGTTACAGCTCCTGAAAGGTTCTGTGGCTTTCAGGAGAGGCTGGGCTGGGGTAGGAGAATGGAAATACATTGATTAATGTGAGTTCCACAGGCCTTTGGGCTAACCCAGCACAGCTGCTGCTGTGTATGCCTTCACTCAGGACTGAAACAGAGCTGGGTTTAAGTGCTGGTGTTAAGTTCTCGTGTGCAATGTGGTCAAAATTAATTCCTTCATCTAAAAGAAGCAATCACCTATCTTTATTCTTTTATAAGTCACAATCTAGTAAAAACTTGCTTTGTATTACCTTTATTATGAACTGTATGTATTGAAATCAGATAATTGTGGTAGTGAAATTACCTTATTTCAGGACAGAATACTAATTTTTATACAATACCTCGTCATTAAAATCTGTGCATTTGGTCCCGTGACCTACGAATGCATTTCACATTGGCTGTTACAATTTCACCTGGTTAGTGACCTTTATCTACTTTCCAATGAATATTTATCAGGAGATGTTGCAATCTGTTTGTTTGTCATGGGTACTCCTGGTTACTAAAGAAGGTAACAAGTCACAGCTATCAGAATAATTGAATTTATTTTGGGTGTATTATTGCTGGTCTCTATTTAAGTTGTCTTGTATTTCAGAGTCCAGTTTAGAAACTTGTTAGTGTAGCTGTATTTTAAAAATGTTTTAGTTTCATATGACAAGATTTTTCAAAGGACTTTTCTGTGAAGAAAAACTGATTACAGGGTTTTTTTTTGTCATCCCTTTTTTTTTTGTCATCCAAATACTACTTAGTGACTCATTAGATACTATTCCCTAAGTCCAGTTATGATCTTTGTGTTTGGTGTGAACTGCTGAGCTCCCTCTGGCCAAACAGCTGTTGCTGTGATGTCATTTTCCTACAAAGTTTTCTGAAAGTTTCTTTTTATTACCTATTCCTGACTCTGCAGTGCCTTTCATTTGAAATCCTTTCAAACTGCACCTTTGGTTATAGTCTCTTTCACAGTAATTGATTTTGTGAGGACAGTGCTCAATCTGAGGAACAAATTCCACTGTATCTTTCTGTGGGATGAAGCCAGAAAAAAAAAAAAGGAGTTTCCAAATTCTGCACAAATCAAGAAATGCCACACCTGGAACTGAAATTTTTGCCTGATTTTGAGGCATGTAGATGGGAGAGTTACCTTTAGTGCTTCCTCTTGTACCTGGAATTGCACCTCTTGTGCCTGTACTTCAGCCTTCACAGGATGAGGTTTTCTGCCTGGATCCAGCCAATAGAAACATCTTCCTCTGGAATCCCTCGTGATTTCCATCCTTTGGCATTTTTAGGATGTGGCTGCTCAGCAGATGGGGTGTCTGCTTTATGTAGAAAAGGCTTTGGAAAGAAAGCTCCAAAATAGAAATGAGCTTCTGCTCTATGCTGTGGCTGCCCATCCCTGGAAGTGCTCAGGGTCAGGTTGGATGGGGTTTTTGAGCCATCTGCTCTAGTGAAGGTGCCCCTGCCCTTGGACAGGGGGTTGCAACCTGGTGGTCTTTAAGGTCCCTTCCCAAACTATTCTGTGAAAAGGGTGCTTTGACTTCTCAGGTATCTAAACCATTTTGTTTGTATGGGGACAGGTTTAGGCGGTGTCTCCTGGAATTCCTGGATGTGTCTCTGCAGCCTTCAGTGTAAAGGAAGATTCTGAGTTGCTCAGTTCCTCCTGGCCAGGAAATCTGCATGTGGTCTGTCAGTTGTGGGATTTGTGTGTCAAATAAGATGAGTCTGGATTGCTTTATGCTCAGGTCACTGGCTGTTCTGGATTTCTCCACTGGATTTTATTTGTTGGGAGTTCTAAGGTCTTGATTTTATTGCCTGACTTTCCTCTTTCCCCAGGCAGAATTATGACACCTGAGTGAAGTGTTGGTGTATATTTGAGTCTAGATCTAAACCTCTGCTTCACTTGTCTGGAATCTGAGCAAATCAACAGAAGGGAGGGTCTGTCTTGCTGATAAAATAATTGGTTTTGACTGCTTAACCCTTGAGCTGAACAATTTTATTGCCCTGTTTAACCAAAGTTTAGGGCAACAAGGTGTTCCATACTGGTAATCCAACTCTGCAGTACTCTTGGTAGTTCTTACATGGACAGTCTGGCTTATTGGCTTGATATGACTCAATTATTCAGAAACTTAGATGGAGAGAAATGAATGACAATTAAAAGGGATAAAATTACTTGGAAATTTTATTCTAGAGTATTGTGCAGATTAAATGAGCTCCCACAAGAAGATTTAAGTACTGTAGGTCCTGGCATTAATACTAAGTGGACTGTAATGGAAACTTGCTGACCAAAACAATAAAGGGAAAAAGATATGGCTTTAAATTATACACTGAAAATTCTGAAATTCTTCTTAGTGTGTCTTAGAACTCATTGCAATTTTATATACTTTTACATTTATTTATTTATTGACAAGATGAGATTTAACATACAGGGACTACTTGAATTATAACTGGTAGTCCTTCACAACAGCAGTGATAACCCTGATGAATCTGATGATTTTGTTCAAGCCTGATGTTATAAAACATTATAAGAACTTACTTTGCTGGCTCTATTTAAGGCTGAAAAAAATCATTTTTGTTCCTCCTTTTAGGGGCACAAGAAGTTCTCATTGATCCAGGTACATTATTTTCCTGCATGTTTCCAAAGTATTTTCTTATATTACTGATGTGTTTTGCAATTGTATAGATAGTTATTGTCACTTGCCAAAACTAGTAGTGATCCCTGATGCTTCAGTTTTTGGCTATAAATCTTGAGAAATTCCAGAGACTGAAGGGTAACTGGCACAAAATAAATGCTGTAGTTTTGTGATTGTGTCTCAGTAAATTCTATTCAACAGGATTTCTTTCCATGAGTAGTGAGGATTTAAAAATATTTTTGAAGTGACCAACCTGAATGGTCATATGTGGCTCTGTAGTGTCATGGTGCTCCCTCAGTCATCATGAACAAACATCTTTCACTTCCATAAAAATATTCCTAATCTCCAAATGTTCTTGGTCTGATTCCTTAACATTAATAAACATATTAAAAAAGTTGCCTTAGCATTTAAGTATGTAAAGAAACATTCTTTCTGCTCCCTGAGTAAATTCAGAAATACCTTTCACAGTATTTTTTAACTGTCTATTGAGTGTTAGGGCCAGCTCTGAAACACAGAGATTTTTTTGCCATTTTTGCAGAGAAACCTCTTGGAGAAATCAATTAGTATATAATCCTAAATAAATTAAAGTATAATGCTACAGATTAAGTAATATGTAAAAAGGTATTGAGCCTTACCAAGCCTTTGATCTGTTTCCACTTTTATGATGTTAACTCCCATAAAATCAAATTCTAAAAATAAAATTTCCACATTCTTTCTAATATCCCAGATTTCCTTGGCATCTATTTCAAATTCTTATCCCTTATATAGACCCTTTCTGTCTCTTGCCTTCTTTCTTATATAAGAAAACCATTTTCTTACTGTTTTGTCTGAACCTTTTTTTTTCCCTAAGGTGTGCTTTAGAAACACAGTTTTAAAGTAGAAGAAAGAATAGTTCAAAGATTAAAACTAGCTATTCAGGTGTGGCCATAATATAAGTTTAGCAGTCTATATTTTATTCATATTCTAAACATTCAGATAAGGGCTAAAAATCATGAATACAAATTTTTTTTTTTTTTACTAAGTGAAAGATTATTTCCTTTCTTTCTAGGTAGGGCATGTGTACCTTGTGTACTCTGTGTAAAACCTACAGCATACCCTAGCTTGCTTTTTAGATATTTAGCCCTTGCCAAGAGTCCCTGTGCTCATTTCTGACCCTGTTCTGTTCCAGGTGCTCTGACTTCCAACGGGATCAATGCAGATACCAGTGCTGAGATAGGACGTGCCAAGAACTGCCTGAGTCCTGAAGACATCATAGAAAAATATAAAGAAGCCATTTCTTACTATGGCAAGGTAATCCTGATTCTTTATAAATGAACACCTTAAGTTCTTTTCAACTGTGAACTGCTGAGGCTTTGGGTTTGGGGGATCTTTTAAAGCATGGCAGTGAGGTTTGTAAATAGGTTCCAGCTCTACTGGGGCACTTTTTAGGTTTTTTGTGCAAATGCTCAGAGCCTAAGATGGAAAAGGAGCTTAATGTCTGCAGTCAAAATTAGAAAAGAAAAAGAATTGTTTTTTATTGTGAAAATAGTGGCTCAGTGTCCGCAGCAACACTAAAGATAAGTTTATTTTATTGCAGTGGAGTTATTTAATCACTTTTTAATTTCAAGTATTTCTCTTGTTTGATGAAATATCTTTAGACTAAGCTTATAAATATTTATTACAGGCATTTTCATGTCCATGTTAAAGGGAGACTCTCCAAGTGAAACAATTTCAATTGTGTGCATGAGTTAATTTATGATCAGGAGCAATGAAAGGTGATAGTTCTGGGCACAGTGTCAGATAAATTAGAATCCATCAGTAAAACAATAACTGTCAAGAATGCATTCAGCTTTTTCATGTTACCTTAAGGGTACATTGCTCATCTTGAAAGGGTGTGATGTCTCTAGGAGTATAAAATTATTGGACTTAGTTGGGCTTAAGGCAGGATATTTATATTTTGATTATTTATAATATGCACTGTGCTCTCAGCAAGTAATAACTGTGCTTCACTGCAGCTTCACTTGAAATAACAAAGAGATTTGTGTCAGGACTGATTTATAACCCTTCAAGACAAGCACAGTTACCTTCTGTCTGTTCCAGACCTACAGAGTAACTCCTTGGTCTAATGCTGAGGAAGCAGCACTTTCTGTACATTTTTTATGTTCTCACTCAGCTGAAAAAACTTTTCTAGCACCTTCTAAAATAGATTTAATCTCCACTGATTTGCTTTTGCTAATAAAAATGCACGAGAGAGGAATATGTGACAGCTTTGCTGGTGTAACTCTTACATTTTGTTATTGAGCTTTCTTTCCCCCATTAGTTTTCAAATATAAATACCTGAGGAGAGCTTAACTTCAGCAGAAGGTGGGCCAGATCAAATACCCAGTATCAGTGTTGTTTGGGGAAATCACCAGACCAGATTGTCTGGCTAGAAAATTGCCTGTTTGTTATCTGAGCACAAACAGTTCAATGCACATCTGCATTGTCTCCCTAGCTTCCTTAAGCAAGCTAAATCACTAAACAGTCATTTACTGCAAATGTTTTGCAAACAAATATTGGAACACTCAGATTGGTTTCTAATTCTCTCATCAGGAATATTGTTTTAACTAAAGAGAAAATGGATGCAGCAATAAAAATATTTGCATTGTAAAGGTAGAATTTGCAGAGGCAGGACCCACAACCAACCATTTCTATGAGGTTACCCCAAATGGTTCCAATATTCCCAGCTTTTCTCCTCACCTGAGCTCTCAGACTGAAGCTGTGCTCTGTCTCAAAATGAGAGCAATGAGTGAAGAGGCTAAAACCAGCTGTTTTGCACAATAATATTTTAGATGACACCTTAACTTCCACTTGGGCATATGTTGATAATTTAGCAGTGTAGTCATTAGCATTAAGGAATTGCTGGGTTTGGAGGATGTGACAGCTGATTTATGTGCTGAGCAGAAACGCTCATAAAATCTAACAGGTGCAATACTTCAATATTATTTTAATTTTCTCCCTCTCCAAGTACAAGAATGCTGGGGTGATTGAACTGGAAGCTTGTGTGAAGGCTGTGAGAGTCCTGGCAATGCAGAAGAGGAGCATGGAAGCCTCTGAGTTTCTGCAGAATGCAGTTTATATCAACCTTCGGCAGGTCAGTTGGAAAGTCCAGGTTTTTTTCTCTTGTCATTTGACAGAATATACTGAAAGTTACTTAGATTCAGGAGTCTTCAGTTTATTTTCTGTACCACTGCCTTCCTTCTGACAAGAACTTGACTTCTGAGGATTTTCCCATCTGTGAGTCTGGGTTACAAGGTATTGAGAGTTCATCTAAAAACATGAGGACTTAGTTTGAGATTAAACTCTGCTTCTTCTCCCTTGTGAAAGTAAAAAAAAAAAAATCCCATTGTTGTTCTCTTGTGATGCTGTACTAGGGAAAAACAGCTGCCTGGGACTGCTCTGCAGTGGATTTTAAACATTTTCTTGATTGCATCTCATTCAATGAAACTAAGCAAATCAGGAATGGCCTGTTGCAGAGTGAGCTGAAGGGTCTGATTAGTGTTCTTAATCAACTGAATTTTTGTTGTGTAGTGCAGAGTCTTAATTAAGCCAAATCAGAAGGGAATTCAGGGGGGAAATCAGTGTTTGGAACTGTGTGGAAAGTGCTCAGTATCACCACAAAACAACATTAACACTTGAGCAGTGTCTCAAGCTTGGTGTCACTGCTCACAGAGAGATTGCTGTGCTTGAAAGGATTAATAAAAAGCTGTTAGGTTTCATAATGGTTTTTGGTTATTTCTCATTACATCTTGGTAAGATGAGCAGTTTAAGTCCACACCATTGACCTTATTAGGCCCAGACAGGGACAGCAGATTTATGAGGGAGGTAGAACACTTTCTTTCATTTGCTAAAAATCCTTTCTCTGGAATAAATTTTCTAACAAAGCGTTAATGAGACATTAATTAATTGATAAGCTGCCATAAAAATCATCAGTCTTGTTAGAGAGTGCCTCAATTGCCATAATCCTTGTAGTGCTAAAGGCCCTCTCTTTAATTCTGTAACCTGTTTTGTAGCTGGCAGGCCTGCACCCTTTGTTGTTCACCCATTCTCTTGTTCTGGTGCTGTTATTCTTGTTGCCTGCAAACTCCAACGCTGTTGTTTCTTTTTCTGGAAACAATTAGTGCCATTAAGAGAATACCCTGTTCTCCCTGACACCACTGGTACTGCAACTTGCACTTCCTATCAGAGGAAACCTTTAAGACCCAGTGTATTGGTTTGAAGGTGTCTGACAAGGAGGGCAGGAACCTCCCTTGGAATAGAAAATATGGCCCCCAAATTATTATAACTCTGAAAATCTGGGGCTCTCAGGCAAAGACCTGGGAAAAGGAATCACAGTTCTTTACTGGTGTGTGTACTCTCACCCTCTGGCCAAAATCTCTTGGTATTTTTGCCCTTCCCAAAGAGAAAACCCCCAGGTGAGAGAGGAGTCAGCTGCACCCTTCCCCACCTTGGCCATTATTTTGGTCACTCTTAAGTACTGATCCTTATTGTCTCCTCCCACCAACAGATGGGACAAAATTCCATGAGAAAGAACCAAAAGGAAAAATCCTAAGCCCCAACACCCCGTGAATGACAAAGTACTTGCCACTTCAACAGCTGATATGTATTGCCTAATAATACACAAACACAAAGCTTGGCAACATGAAAAACACTCTGATTTAAGCAGTGAACCTGCAACCAGTCCAGCCCAAACCAGTACAGACAGGGATCTCTGCAGGGCTGGGAGCAGAGATTGTGTTGGCATTATTGTGTGAAATAACTGTAGGATAATCTTTCCAGGGCTTTCCCCAGGGGTGGGAAATGTGTTTTCCATAAAGAGAGGTATGGCTGGGAATTGTATTTACAGCTTTTTAAGATTTAATGTATGAAGCATGGAAACAAATAAGAGTTGTATTTATAATTTGGACTAAATCATGAGGAGGAGTCGTCATGGGATAGCTGAGGGAATAAACTGTAGGACAGTGTTTTTCATTTGTAGGTAAATAGAACATCAGCACAACCAATATTCTGCAGCAGAAAAAACACCTCACAGGTTTAAGTGTAAGGCTTATAAACGGGAAAACTAGTTCCTATCCATAAATTTAATTTCATACTCAGTCTAGTAATATCATGTAATTGGTATTTTCTGATGAGCTGCAGGGTAATAAGACTTAACTTTGCATCCAGTTATGAGGAATAAATTGTAAAATATAATTACAGAGAAAGTGAGATTATAAAATTTTAATGTAGTAAGGAATAATTAAAAAACAAATAAAAAGCTTCAAATTCTTTGAAAGCCTGACTTGAAACAAGCCTGAGGATAAAAAAGCTGTCTCTATTACCTGGAGAGTGACCTACAGCCTTTCCAGGTGCAGTTGTAGCTTTGTCTGGTAGAGCAGTCAAATAAAAATTAACCAGGTGGAAATAATGCTGTGCTTCAGGTGGTGGCTGTTTTGCAGCCACTTTAAGCTTTTATAAATTTGTGAGGTCAGGAAAGATGTTTGCAGGTGCTACACCAATGGCCTGCAGAATGCCTGCTGCAGTCTTCCCAGAATTAATTACTTGGAGTATCTGTGTGGGGTTTTTTTCATTTTTTCTTCTCTTACATTCCTGGATGGTAACACATAACTGTTTGTGCTTAGGAAAATGCAGTTTTGCTGTCTTTGTGGTGATGAAAAAAAGATTTCCTGCAGCTGAGGAAAATACTTGATTAACTTTGGGGACAACCATTAAACAATACGTTATGTAACAGTGGTAAAAACTTAGATATGATGAAAATAAAACTCTCTGGGAATCTGCTGCCTCTCATAGTTGCTCCAATTATTAGTGAGTGCTCCTGTCTACCTAAATAGCATTGCCCTGTCTTTTATTATCTTAAAGAAATAGCGAACATTGTCAGTATTTGTATTTAAGGAATAGCTTTTGATAGGGTTTTTTAAAGCTTTTTTTTTGGCTTTATTTCCTGATCATGTGCTTGTGCCCTTTTTGACTTTGCTGCCATATTTTTCATTGCTCTAACTTGTTAAAAATGGCATAAATATGTGACTTCAGTATGATAGCTCGTGTTCTTTCTGAGTGATTGCTTTTGGGATCTATGGCAACTTCTCCAAATTTTTTCTGTGTTTTCCTTTTGTGATTTTTGGTTTTTTTCCAGCTGCACTGGTTTCTGAAAGTTTTCACCCTGGTGCAATTACCTTTTTTCACAACTCATGATACAGGGCTTGGTGTTAGGGATGGGTGGTACTTTGTGTCAGGCACTGTCTTCTGTTGTCAGTTCTGAAAAAAATAGAAATTTCAGCTTCAAAAATTGTCTGAAACTTTCTAAAATGCTTTGCTACTCTGTGTGTTTCTTCATATCCTGCAGTGCAAAAATTTGAACTGTCAGATAAGGTCGTGGTGCCCTCTGATAACTCCTCTTTGATGTGTCTCGTATCCCTGTGTCTAAATGAAAAGTGACTTTTGAGAACAGACTGCTTTTTATAATTATATCAGGATTTGAGAGGCTAAAAGACATTTTGAAGCTCTGCTTACAAGACCTAATCCTTTCTGTGAAAACCAGCCAGTGTGGTGAGCAGCTTCCCTTTGACTGTCCAAGCCTTTAAGTGCCTGAAGTTAAACTGATTGATTCTTCCAGTTTTGAAGAATGAATTGCTGTTTCTGTCCTTTAGGGCTATTTTTGGGTGAAGTTTGTCACTTGAAACACTTTGCAAAACGTGTTGGCAGCTTTAGAGTAATTTCAAGTACGTTTTATTGCTTTTGATTGTGCCAGATCCTGTGCACTAGGTGTCAGCATTGCTCTGCACTGCTGGTTCCTGGGACACAGAGCAGGAATCATCCGGAGTTTCTGTGGCAGTCTCTTCATGGCTGGCTGACTCCAAAGCAAGATTATCATTCAGGCCAGAGGCAAAGGGAATGAAGTTACCTGGGACTTAGGCCAATACACTGATAAGCTAAAGGAGCGCATGCTGGTAGTTCCTTATCAAGTTGGTCTCAGCTTTAAGCCTAGCAGACTTTAACTAAATTCCACCTCTCTCTTGGCAGTGTGCAACTGTATCATGAATTGTTTAGGTTGGAGTAGAGCTCAAGACCAACCATTAACTCAGCACTGGCAAGCCCAACACTAAACCATGTCCCCAAGTGTCACATCTACACACCTCTTAAAGCCCTTCAGGGATGGCGACTCTACCATGTCCCTGGACAATCTGTTCCAATACCTGACTCTGAAGAAATCTGGGTCTGTGTCTTTCTATGACATTTTGCTACTTTAACATTATTTTTTGCCTTGTTGGGAAAAGCTTCCCTTGAACTCACTGCTGTCCTCCAAAACTTGCTTTGTGCAAGGCAGTGGTGAGGCCCTGGCACAGCTTTGCCAGAGAAGCTGTGGATGTCCCATCCCTGGGAGTGTTCAAGGCCAGGTTGGATGGGGCTTAGAGCCAGCTGGTCTAGAAAAAATCATTCCTGCCCCATAGCAGGCAGTTGGAACAAGATGATGTTTGAGGTCTCTTCCAACCCAAACAATTTTATGATTCTGTGATTCAATCTCACGGTGTATAAATCACAGTATGGTTTCATGCAATGAAAAATTTGTGGTTTACAAGATTAGAGACATAAAAATCGAGACAGTAGTTTCTTGCTTTCATAGCCTGAGATTTCAAGATTAGATTTAATCTTCAAGGGATAAAAATCTTAGTGAGTCAATAAATCTTGGAAGTGGTATATTTTTGCACTCCTTTCATTCACATGAATATCATGTTAAGTATCTTCCATAAAATGTGGAGCTGTTTAGCTGTTACTGACTGTTTTGACTGTTTGCTTGTTAGTACCACTTACAAATAAAGTTGAATCTGCAGAACTTCATCTTTGCAGTTTTTATTAACAGTTGAACCAAGCTTAACTTTCCCTGGCTGCAGAAGCTGTCATGCCTGGCTATGTGCAAATCCCTGGCCTTCTGCAGCGCCGATGTCTGCTACTGTGTCTTTCCTCCTGTTTGTTTTTTAAAACTCAGCACTTTAAATCTTTGATCAAAACCAGCCCTTTCCTCTTTTCCCTTCCAACTGCAGCTCTCAGAAGAGGAGAAGATCCAGCGTTACAGCATCCTGTCGGAGCTGTACGAGCGCATCGGTTTCCACCGCAAATCGGCGTTCTTCAAGCGCATCGCGGCCATGCAGTGCGCGGCGCCCAGCATCCCCGAGCCCGGCTGGAGGGCCTGCTACAAGCTGCTGCTGGAGACCCTGCCTGGCTACAGCCTCTCCCTGGACCCACAGGACTTCAGCAAAGGTCAGTGGGATTGCCACTTAGCCGGCTTTGTATAATAATTTCCTTGAGAGGTTTTATACTGGACCTAAATTGTTTGCTAATCTGAAATTCCTGCAGCAGATACCGCAGCAGATACACTGTACCTTCACTTCTCTTAGTATTGTTCCAGTAATTTCAAATTTCTGCAAGTCACTGCTGAATGTGTTGCTGTGGTTCCCTGGTTGCAGGAAGTAATTATGTGTTATTTATGAAAACTTAGTTTCTTATGTTTTTGAAGAATATGTTTCTCAGTACATAAAAAGGTCATTTATTATTCTGGATTACTTTTTCAATTAAAGTGCCTTCAGCTGTTCCATCAGAAATTGTATTTCTTTTGGTTTTATAGCTGTTTGACAAAAACAATTAAAAATCCTTTTACATATTTTTGTATATAGACACACATAGATACATACAATGTAATTAATGGGGTCAAATATGTCACATTTTCCCACAAATGAGATCAGAGACAGCTAAATTGCTGCTTGGCAGCTCCTTTTGAGTAAACCTTTCCAAAACCTTGCATTGTGTTATTGAGCAGCAGTTTTGGGGACCATTCCCTAAATGTTTTAGCTGTGGGAGAGGAGCAGGAAGTGATGGGCTGAGTTGTATTTGTGGATGGTTAGTGTTGGGGTTTTTTAAAACTGTTGTGATTTGCCAAACAAATTATATGTGAGAGGAGGTAGCAAATGCCAAGTGGACTCGGTGGAAAGATGCTAAGAGTCTGGGAAGAGGGAATGTGCCTGGAAAAATATGCTGTGACCTGGGATAGGATTGTGTTGGGAGGAGAAGTTGTAGAAGTTCTGCAAGAAATTATAATTAAAATAGCAAAGAAAGGACATGACTGGTATTCATCTTTCATTTTACCTTACCTTCATGATGCACTGAAGTGCGTTGTCTCGTTCTTTATCCCCAAAATGGCTCTTTTAGAGACATATGGAAAGATCACTGCAAACTCTAAGATAGAAATGACATTTCGCACATGAAAAATAATGAGACTCTCAAAATATAAACTCTCAAGGTTTGGTTGCAGTAAATATTCCTAAAACAGTTTGCCAAATGCTGATGGGTGATATTACAAGGGAGGCTGTTGAAGTTTATGAAGTATCGAACATCTCGAAATATCTGTTATTTAAAAATTATTGCTGTTGCTTACTACTAAAAGCAGGTTAAGCTTCTTGAAGAGTGCTGCATATTATGGTTCTGAAAGGAAGGTTGTGTTAAGATCATCTATTTATTCTTCCCATAGATACTCTACAAATATGAAGTAATTCATAGTCTGAAATTTAAAGACTGAAAATCAGGATATGTGCCTTGTGTTCTAAAGTTTTATTGCTTTTATTGGCTGGGAAAGCATTTAGAAAAAAATATCTCTTGCTTGATCTTTAAAGAGAGTTAAGAATTACTGGGTAGTTTTTTTTTCTTTACAAGGGCATGGAGTGACAAGACAAGGGGAAATGGCTTCAAACTGAAAGAGTAGGTTTAAACTGGATATTAGGAAGAAATTCTTTACTGTGAGGGTGGTGAGGCACTGGCACAGGGTGCCCAGAGAAACTGTGGCTGCCCCATTCCTGGAAGTGTCCAAGGAATGGGCACTTTAAGCCTCCTGGTCTAGGGGAAGGTGTTCATGCCTATGACAGGGAGTTGGAAATAGATGATCTTTAAGGTCCCTTACAATCCAAACCATTCTGTGATTCTTTGATTTCAATTTCTGTATGAAATTTCATGTGCATTGTCCAGAGAATTAAAAAAACCCCCAAACAATAAAACTTTAAAGGTTTTGTTTATAATTTTGTTTTTTGGGATATGTTAACTTTGTCTTCAGAATTTTTATTGTACATTTATTAGTCAATAGACAAGCATATAAAACAAAACTTGATTTCATGTTTAGGTATTCAAACAAATACAACAATCCTATTTTTTTGTGTTGAGTACAAGGGTTGGATTTTGTAACAACTGTTGGGTGATTGGTATAAGTGCCATAAAATTACTGCTTAGCGTGTGAAGAAAATCAAAACCAATGTGTTTGTGATGATTTCCAAGTTTACAATACATTAAATATAATGATGATATGTTGCCTGCATTTTTCCCAGGAACTCACAGGGGATGGGCTGCAGTGCAGATGCGTCTGCTCCATGAGCTGGTCTATGCTTCCAGGAGGATGGGCAATCCTGCCCTGTGTGTCAGGCATCTCTCCTTCCTGCTCCAGACCATGCTGGATTTCCTTTCTGACCAAGGTAGGATTTTTAAAGAAGCAAATATTTGCACTTTCTTCTGATCCACAATCAAATAATGTGACTCTGTTTTGAAATAGAATTAATTTGGGAAGGGATGGAGAGCAGGGAAGTTGGCGAGTTCTGTGTATGCCTGAGTGGGTTCTTGATGGTAGTCAGTCAACAGAGTTGAAATTAGATGATCTTTAAGGTCCTTTCCAACCCAAACCATTCTGTGTTACTAACTTTTAGAAGCTGAATGTGAGGGACATGAGTTAAGCAGTGTTTAACTGGGACAGTGGCCTTCAGTCCCTCTACATTTCTGCAGTTTATTTATTTATTTATTTAAAATTCATCAATATATTTTAACAGGATTTGATTTGTCAAAGACTGTCAATGCAATGAACGTGTCTGTGGATGATTTTCAGCAATGGGAATGATGTGTGTGAGGACCCTTCTGTGGCTTAGGACCATGTAACATTTACAGAATCACCTGAAAAAGCCAAAAGTGGCAACTGTTGTTTTGTATTATGTTTCTTAGGAAAAATATTCCATATGACTTGTTTATCACCCAGCTTAATGAGACCAATGACCTTAATGAGTGCTAAAGGATTTTAAAATTTTGTTTCTTTTCTCAGTAAGCTAGGTAAAAAAATGCATTTTCCCCAGTTACTCCTTTGTTTACAATAAAGAGGATGGAAGTAAAATGTGTAGTTTTTTTTTTTTCCTTTTCTTCTTCAGTTATGGCCAAATGTCTCCCCTTAGTGACTTCTGCAGCAAAGAACTTTGTTGGCAAACTTTAGGTATTTGCCTGCTTTATTCCCTCTGTTTAGTGGCTCAAATCAATGCTGGAGGAAGGAGAGGAACTGATAAACTGGAATAAATTTGCTTTCTGCCTGTAGATCTTGCTGTCAAAAGGTCCTTGGATTTTCCGGGACTTACAGTGGAGCTTTGTTGATATATGTATGGAAAGCTGTGCTGAAGACAAGGTTTTAAACTCTTCCACTCTGCATTTCCACATATGATATTGTTAATCCCTAATCCTAAAAAAGTTTGAACTCTCAAAGACAATAATCTTCTGTCTTCTTTGCCTTCACATAGTTTGTCTGAGAAAGCTTCCAGTTTCATAAGGCCTAGGATAGCTGTGATGTTTAGTGCCTTTGAAAAAATCAAACTAAATGTTCTCCCATGTTTTTGAAAAACAGTTGAATATATTTTTCCCTCTCCCCTGAATGCATCCAAAATAGAACTTGCTGTTGAGTTTGGTGTCTTCTATTGATAAGAAATGCCAGAAGTGTATTTCTGGCCTGTATTTTTTTTGGTAACTCTGCTGAGATTGATATTGTGTGACCATGGAATCATTAAGGTTGCAAAAGGCCTCCAAGATCATCAAGTCCAACCTGATGTTGTACAAGAGTCCATTTAGCATAGAAAATTACTTTCAATTTATAATTCTTCAAAAAATATTGGAATATTAGGAAAAAGTAAACCAACAAACCTTCACTTTTGAATTGTAGTAAAGGACAAAAGCAAGAGAATTGAAGGCAGAGGATTAGGTTACAGTTTTACTTACTGTGAACTGTTCCCTTATAAACTGGCAAAAAGATTATTAGAGTTCTTCTCTGATGCCACATGACCAAAATTTCCAGGTTTTATTAATCAATTGAAGGTTTCATTAGAAAACAGAAATCATGCAGTGGTGTTGGAGTTCAAGAGTGCTCAGATTTTCCTATTTTTCTATGCTGCATAGAAAGTCACCAGTTCCTAAGGGTGGAGAAAAACCCACTCTTTTGGAAAGTCAGTTTTCACTTGAATGTGTTCTTTCCTAAATAAACTTCGTCTTTTTCAAGCTTGATACTGATTATCTGCTAAATCCTATTCTTGTATTTAAAGTTTGGGTAGTTTGCAGATCATTTTTAAAATTAGAATAAATAGAAGTGAAAACTCTTAGGCTGAGAGGAAGTTACCAGCTAAACATTTGGCTCTGGAACTTGACCTTCTAACCCTTTTTCTCTCAGAATTAGTTGCCTCTAGACACAGAAAATGAACATTTTCTCATTTTTAATTCTGTCCATTTACTAGTTCAGTTGAAGCTTGGATACTGATTTATTCTCCAGTTAGAAGTTCAGCTGCTGAGATTTTTTTGTACCAATGAAATCTAGATCTATTAATTAGAAACTCTTGTTTCTATTAATGGAACACAAATGCATAGTCAAAACAGGTTTGTGTTTAAAACAAAATTTAATGTTTGAATTGAATCACACATTTTAAAATGCAGCTTGTCTATGTTTACTTGAATTTACTTGAATCTCCAACCATACAGACTGGCAAATCTAAATAAAGAGTATCATCAAGTAAATGGGAGATGTCAGTCACTATTTTAACAACATGGAAGCTAAAAGTTTGATTTAAAATTAAGCTTTTTAGTTGCATAAATATGTAAAATGCAGTCTCCTGCAAAGCAAAAAGAGGTACTAAATTCTGTGTAAAACCTCTAATCTCAAGCTATTATGTTTTAATGGTAACAAGCCCTTAAGAATCACTTTCTTTAAATAAGAATTAAAATGTGCAGTTGCAAAGTTGTTTGGAATTGAACCTATCTTTTGCATAATGCTTTTTGAAACAAAACTCTGTGTACAGCTCAGTGAATTTGAATTGAGTAATGTCAGATATTTGGAAAAAAATGCCATTATTTTACTGTGGCTCTTCACTGATAATATTAATACAACTTAAAGGAGTTGTGGCTTTCATTGAGTGCAAATAATTCTGAGTTGGCTCATCTGTTAGGGGCTCTCTAAACACAGAATTATATGGAGACAGCTACTAAGGAAATGTGACTGTCCACTCCCAAGGCAGTGCTGTGGTGAGCAAGTGCAGAGTTGGGAATGTTTCTGCATTGCCTCTTGGAGGATTTGAGGTTTGAAAGTGAAAGCTTTAAATTGCTTTCTTTTAGAAAATGAGGCACCTGTTTGAAGACCACTGAAAGACTTTGATGTTGTTCTTTTAGGGGAGGGAGGAATGAACTTTGGGAACATCAGGTGAACTTGGCCTGGGTACGAAGGAGCAGCCAGTGGATTTTAGGGGAGCAGAGATAAAGGTCACCAGTGATGTGCTGTTCTGGGAGGTGGATGTGAGGTTGCCACTCACAAAATCCTCCCTAAGCAAGTGCCCAACCTGCCAAAAATCTGTGAGGTCTCCAAAGAGTTGGAGGCTTTGCTGTCCTGGCTGCTCCCACGAGGCTGCTGCACCCTGCTGGTGCTGCTGCCCTGGCTCTGCTCCCTGGCTGGGCAGCTCTGGGAGGAACACTGGGGAATTCCCCATGGCAGGGAGATCTCCCATGGCACTCTGTGAGCAGTGCTGGAGCCGTGCTGGGGGTAACCCTTTCCTGTGCTTCTCATCATCATTGCTGGCATTCTCCTACTTTCCTGTTTTATGTCTGTTTTTTCCTCCTTTATGGGGAAAAAAATAAAGTTGAATTATCACTTTGGATGCCAACATTTAATGTTGTTTGTGTTTTAGTCTCACTTTGGGGTGTGTTTAGAAGTTAATTCCTTTCTACAACTGTGGATCAAGGCAAAACTTGTCTCTCTTCACCTTAAGTGGGTTTGGACAGAGGAGTGTGAGCATTTAGGAAATTCCTCTTTCCTAAGCAGTGCATAGGTGTGTTTTATGAGTTTCAGATGAATGAATTGGATTCACTACAAGTGAAGTACTAATGAGCTTTTAAAAAATGTCTATAATAAAAATATAAAATGTCTTCATGAGGAGATAGCATATTGTAAAGTAAATCATTGTCATGCTGCAAATATCTAATATAATTTTTTAGAAGTGCTAAGGGTGAGCTAACAAATAATTCAACATTTGCTTACAGTCTTTAGCTCCTCCTTTACAACGTGGTTTTGTATTTTAGGATTAAGATGGGTTGTGCATTTATTTACATGTTACTGAAGTGTTCAACAGAATGAAGTGTTTTGGAAGATATTGTTAACTAAAGGAAAAGGTGTATCTCATGTTTAAAGAAGAGTGATTTTACCATCAAGAGTTAAAAAGTAGGGTAATTTTAGTGGAGTCATTGAAAGGCTGGCTTTAATGTCTGTGATATCAAATGGAAGTGGTTGAGTGTGAGTTTGATGGGCATCAAGAACCAGACTGATAATCTCTTCCCTTCTAGAGGAAACCAACCTTTTGGATTACTACATTAGGTGCTAATTTATTCCAAAAGATAAACATGACACACACTTAATACTATAGAATATACCAAATATCTATAAATCTACTCTGGGATAAGTGTATGAACTCCTCAGAGAGGGCTTCAGAAACTTTTTCAGCAAGGTGATTGTGGTTTGCTAGATGGGTGCAGTTGGATGTCAAGTAGTCAAGTGTTGTTTCAGTGATTCTATCTATTTTTCAGATGAGTGATAGCTTATTTTAGCAGGATATTTTATCTCACCAATGGCAATGCAAGGTCTTGAAAGTAATCTCAAGTAAATAAATCTAGTCTGAAAATATTGTTTTATTTTCCTGGTGTACTTTATGCCATAAAGGAAGTACTTTTATACTTCTTTTTATCAGATATAGTCTGTTGAATGGCTTCTATCTTAAAAAACTTTAGTGTAAGTGCTAAACTTTCCTGTCATATTTCAAAAAGAGGATTTAGTTATTTTGTTTTCTTCTTGTCTATTTCTTCCCATATTCCAAAGTCTTTGTTTTGCCCAATTTTTTTTTAAGAATTGAAATACCTTGGTTCCATTCCAGTGCTCAATGCATGGAGTTGATTTAAACAGAAAAAGTTCCTCTATGAAAAAATATAAATGCTATGAAAAAATAATTTCCTATTCTGATCCTTCTCAAGAATTTTATAAAATGCTACCTTTGATACTATACTCTTAAGTCCTCAAACAAATCAAGCAAGTTCTATTTTTTAAATCTTGCCTAAACAGTTCATAGCAGTGTGTTGCTTTGACTTAACCCATTTTCAAGGCTATTTTAGATAATAGCCTTGAAATTCATTCTTGCATTTGGTCAGTCATTATTTTGTATGAATTTTTTATAACTCCTTGTCTTATTTACCTGTTTCCCTCTGATCCAGTATTTCCTGTGTGAAGAATTATTCTTACTCCAATCTCTGGTGTCTGAAAACAGAGGTTATGCACATAAAGCAGGGTTTTCTTTGGCCAAATTATAGAAAGCAACTCCTTTTAACACAAAAGTAGCTTTTACTAATAAATCAGGAACTCACTGGTTAAAACTGAGTTTCTTGGGTTAATGAATCAGTCCCTAACTTGTGCCTATGACTTAACCAAAGATCCCATAAACTTTTCAGCATAATTTTCAAAAATGCTGCTTAATTCTCAGTTGCATTTTATATCCTACACAAATTGCCTTGCTGGCATTTAAAACTGTCTGCCCTTACACTGCTGTTTATCTCAGTGACCTTCTAGTTCCTCATGTTTTGGTCTAAGAGCTAAGGTGGTGTCATTTGTTCTGGTGACTCTTAGACATTTGAAATCACAGGAGTAGTTGGAATGTAATTGTCCAAATGAAATTTGTCCAAAACACGAAGGTTAACACTTCTCTGCATGGGAAAACAGTTGGGTTTTATGTCTCAGCAGAAATAGAATCCTTTCAGCAATTTATTTAAATAGTAGGATATAAAATCAGTGCCTTCTCCCAAAGTAAGAGTGCTGCCTTCTGAAAGATGAAGGATTTCCTTTCTTTAGGCTGTGTTATTGACTCTTAAACTACATATTCTCTTTTTCCACAGCTCAAATGCACTTCTGAAATCTTCTGTAACTTGACCCCCTGTACCTTTTGTTTTCTACTTAACAAAAATATAAAATGTGTATAGTTCCTTTTGGTTTTGGAACTGGTAGGGGTGCAGTGCAATGTAAGTGACACATTTACTATGGTTCACCACCTATATTTAACTCAGATTTGGTGATGTTTTTGGTAAGCTTCTTGTGTTTAGACCAAGTCAGGAGTTCCCCAGGATGACACTTGGGCTGGAACAGGAGAACTAATCATCTGAAAAGGACAGAAAATGAAGGATTCAGTGGTAATATATTAGGAAAGACAATTTAAAGTAAATACTGAGAGCAATTATTATTGTTAATTTTAATCTGTCAGTCTGACATCCATGAAGTGCTCAGTGCTTTATATTTTGGGTTATACAAATATAATAACTGGAATGAGCCATGGAGTTGAAGACCCAGAGAGATTTGGTTCTTCACAGTCTTTACAAGTACAAGAACATGTTGTTAAGTTTCTACGTGCTGTATTTTATTGTTTAGCTCTTTTGAGTTCCTATTATGATCCTGAATCTGATATTCTGTGGTTTTCTGGTTATTTCCAGTATATAATTTATTGTTAACGAATACACTGGATTCCTACCACGAATTGCTTAAAATTTTAACATCAAATGATATCAAAAAAGAAGTCAGCAGAGAAGTGAGTTCCTGTTAGGATGCTACTGAGTGACTGAATGCAGTTGTTTTGTGAGGCCATTTTAAAAGAGAAGAAAATTACCCATTTGAGCTTAAGTAAGAAGAAAATTTAAATTAAAACTATGTTTTTATAGACAATTCCAGTATTGTGGGATGACCTTGGCTGGCTGCCGGACACCCCTCCTGTCTTCCTTCCAGCAGGATGGGGGCAGAAGAAGATGTAAAAGCTCATGGATGGTGATAAGGACGGAAACAGGCAAGAGTCAAGACTGCACATTGCCAGAAAGTGGAATAATTGTGAGGAATGTTTTGTTGTGAAGGGCCAAGGGTTGGTGTTTGTGTGTGTGAACTGTCCACCTGTGTTGGTGGTGCTGATTTTGGCCCAGTCCAATGAGCAGAGACACCTGCCACTTAACCAGGAGCTCCATCCAGCCTGGCCTTGGACAGGGATGGGGCATTCACAACTTCTCTGGGAAACCTGTGCCAGGGCCTCACCACCCTCACAGCCCAGAATTCCTTCCTTTATCTAATCTAAACCTACTCCCTTTCAGCTAAAAGTCTCTTGTCCTGTCATTCCAGCCTCTGTCCAAAGTCCCTCTCCAGCTCTCCTGTAGCCCCTTCAGGCACTGCAAGGGGCTCTAAGGTCTCTTGGAGCCTTCTCCAGGCTGAACAGCCCCAGCTTTCCCAGACTGTCTCCAGAGCAGAGGTATCCCAGCCTTTGGAACATTTTTGTGGCCCCCTCTGGACTCTCTCCAGCAGCTCCATGTCCTTCTGATGTTGGGAGCCCCAGGGCTGGATGCAGCATTCCAGGTGGAAATCCCAGAGCAGAGCAGAGGGGCAGAATCCCCCTGGAAATATCCCTGGGCTACAGGGGGGACCTGCTCTGGGCAGGCTGCCCCTCCTGCCCTTCTCCTCTCCTGCAGCCTTTGAGATTTGGAAATAGCCTCCACCCAAAAGTGAGAGGATCCTTTTGCCCTCCTTGTTGTCTTTTTGCTTGTCAGATGTTCCTGATAAAATTCCTTAAACTCAAGTTGTGGACAAAGTAACAGTGGATAATGGGATCCTTTGTGAGCTGGTGCAGGAAAAGACACCTGGGAGCTCTGCTGTGTGTGTTGTGTAATTAAAATACAAAAATATTGCTGTGCAAAACACTTATTACACCATCCATCATGATCATTCAAAGGAACTGCTGTTTTAAGAGCAGAACCCAATTTTAGTTTGTTTAGCTGTGAATTTAATGAGTAATTTGCTGCTAAAATACTCAGAAAATTTGAAGTGAGAACATTTTCAGGCATATTTGGAGCATTGGGCTTTTTTACAAAGAAGAGACTTTTTCAGAGATAAGGATTTTTAGGTATCGTGCAGGAAATCAAATTACAATACTTTCTCCTGTTCCTTGTGCTCTCCTCCATGTGGTGCTGTGTATCTGCAGCAGCACAAAGCAGAATTTCTGAGTAGCTTTTCTATACATTGAAACATTTGACACCAACTTCTTAGCTTGATTGAAGTAAACATTCCACATGTGTGGATAAATCAGCAACCTGGAACTTCGCATGCAGGAATTGTCTGTCACATCTCTTAATGTTTTGGGTGATACAACCACTTAAAAGCACAGGCAGATTAGTGGATTCCATTAATAATGACTTAAAAGATATTAGATTAATCCTGAATTTATTACCTGTCACATAGTTCCAGGCTTAGAGATGAGTGCAGGACAGGTATTCCAGAAGTGAGGAAGACTCACTGTGCTGTGGGATAAAAGGAGATCTTTTAGACAAGGCTGTGGATATTTGAGCTTTGAAGTCAATGCCATACCTCAACCATACCTTAGCAGAATGACAAACTGCAGAACTTAATTTTACAAATTCTGTTAACATAATTCCAGGTGTTTGATAATTTCCTCTGCATTACAATGATGGGCATTTCAGTGAATTTACAGTGATCTTTTTTAAGGTGGCACATTGCTGCAAATCAGGGAAGATTTAAAGCGAAATGGATTAATAGATCACTCATATCACTGAGTAACACAGAATGTCATAAAATCGTGGAATGCATGCAACCTGTTCCACTGTCTTGCCACCCTCACAGTAAAGAATTTATTCCTAATATCTAACCCAAACCTACTCTTTCAATTTGAAGCCATCCCCTATTGTATTTGCAGGGATGCCCCGATGAAGGCAGGAATGATGCATCTCCATGTTCTCAGAAGGGTAATTTATTATTTTATTATACTGTATTATACTAAAACATACTATACTAAACTATACTAAAGAATACAGAAAGGATACTTACAGAAGGCTAAAAAGATAATAATGAAAACTCGTGACTCTTTCCAGATTCCCAACACAGCTTGGCCCTGGTTGGCCAAAGAGTCAAAGCAACTGATGCCAGAATCCAATCAGGCAATCACCTTTGGGTAAACAATCTCCAAACACGTCCCACATGAGCAAAACACAGGAGAAGCAAATGAGATACAAATTGTGTTTTCCTTTTCTCTGAGACTTCTCAGCTTCTCAGGAGAAAAATCCTGGGCGAAGGAATTTTTTCAGAGAACGTGAATGCCACATTTCCCTTTGTCTTGTCACTAAATGCCTTTGTAAAGAGTCACTCTCCATCTTTCTTGTGGGCTCCCTTCAGGTGCTGGAAGGCTGCAGTTAAGTCCCCCTGAGGCCTTCTCTTTTCCAGGCTGAAAAATTTTATGTGGAGAATAATGTGGTGGGAATGAACAACAACAAAAAAAAAATCACCCTGAGCACCTCTGGGAAGTGCTGTGATGGTTTAAGCTGCCAGCTGCAGTTTGTCACCTCCTGCTTTGAACCATCTCTGTGCCTGTGCACTGATTGACAGATGGCAAACAAGATGCCAGTACTTTCTTAGAGCCCCACATCTGGGACACAGTGTACTGCTGAGCCTGGTGGCTCTTTGGACACTGACAGAAACTGTGATGCACAGTTAGTGGACACATGAGTGTGTCCCTTAGACTGGGGGCTGGGCTTTCGTTTTGCTTTTAAAGTCAGTGCTTCACAGTCCATATGCTTGACATACTGGAGGTCTTTGAAGATGTGAAGAAACATCTGAAGGAGGGCGATGGTGAAAGTTCTTCTGGATTCAGAGAAACCTTCAGGGGGATCAGAGATGAGAGGATTACTGAGGGTTACTGAATACATAGAATTTAGCTTTATTTTGTGCAGAAAAAGACATTCACACCCATTTCTCCTGCCATTTTCAAGGAAATCTCATGCTATTTGTGACTGGGAGAGAGGGTTGAGAGGTATTTTGTGTCCCGGCACTGTTCTTTAGATATCCTGGTTTTGTTCCTGTATGTGGCCATTTCTTAGAAGTATGAACTGAGAACTTTTCTCTGCAGACTGTGCCATTGATGAATTTTATTTTAGTTAGGATAAAGACTCTTTCCTTTTAGATTATAGCAGTGAATCTCAGTAAATGCAGGTGAGTAGGTGTCTAGCTATAGAAAATTTCAGACATGTTGTATAGTACTTTTTTCACTGAAAGACAGAACAGCAAATGAGCATTAAAACATGCTACCTTAAATATTTTTGAGGATGCATCCTAGCGAGTACTAAGAGCTGTGAGCTGCAAGAAATCTGGAGTAAAAAGCATCTATTCTTTCCATTATTGTACTGATTTATAACTTTTTAGGGCGTGGATTTGTATTAGAACTCTTAGTGCAAGCCAGGATTTATTTTTGATTTGTATTATTTGTATTTGTATGTTCATGCATTGACTATTTCATCAGATGTTTCAAAGAAGCACTTCAAAATATGAGAGTAGACATAACACAGTGTTATGACTTTAAGAGAGTTAGTGAAAACATGCAGCCACTTAACAGGACATTTGTAGTTTAAGTTTCTGTTATAATCTCTGTTATATGGATAAACCCCCTAATTATTCTCCCTCCAATTACCAAACTTAAGTTGTTCATTGTGTTGGTCTTTCTTTCTGTTTTTTTAAATAGGCTATGAAAAAGTAAAATAGCTGAATTTGAAGCAGGAAGAAAGGGAGAGCAAGGCCTGAAACATTTGAGTAATATGGGCAGTGGGTGAGCAGTGTATAATAACTTGCCAGATATTTGCTCTGTAGAACAACATTTTTCCTTGACATTATTCATAAAGCTGTCATCCCCACACCACAGTAGAAAGATACTTCCCTCTACACATTTTACAATATCTTGTAAGTTTGTTTGACAGGGCACATGACAGGTCTATCAAAACTGGGAGTCTCCTGTGACAAAATTCAAGACAACTGGCAATCCTGTAGATGGAAAAGGTGGAATTTATGTATGTCAAAAGCAACCCCATTTTTATTTAAATTTGTAAGAGTTGTCTTCTCACTTTTCCTTCTCATTTTTCTATCTATATGATTTGAAATATTAAATGGGAAACAGGCTGAAATGCTGTCTAGCTGTACCATGTTTTTGTAAAACTTTACATGAACACTTGCTTGTCCTACCCTTGGATCTCTTTATGTCATGTATTTGGAAAGGATTAAACTAGAGCAAAATTAGGAAATAAACTTAAAAGAAACCTTGTATATTTCTCTTAACACATCAGAGCTCAGTGAAGCAGGTGGCTGAACCCTGCTGAGAAAAGCTTGGGAGTTCTACTTGTGCTCAATGAAGCACAATGAAAAGCTGGAGAGAAGCTCAAGGTAGTGATGGACATGGATTCCATCAATCAAGCACAAAAGCTGCATTTAAGTGCCTGAGAGCATGAGCAAGTTACTTTTATGAATTTGGGGTATACTTGGAATGGTGCAGACTGTTGTCCACAGCACTTTTGAAAGTGGTAAAGTTGATTATAACCCTTAAAAATGCTCAGTCACTCACCTGTGTTACACAGCTCAACTCGGAGGTGTTGTGGTAAGAGGAGCTGTGGTCTGTGCTCTTTCCAGTGGCTTCCCTGGGTGGCAGAGAAGGTGGCAGGAAGATTCCTGCCTCCTGTGTCCTGCCTGCTTCCTGTTCTGAACTGCTGGAACCCTGGATGCTGAGAATTTTAAACTTTCTGTGCTGAAAGGCACAGACCTGTAAGAAAGCACTGCATTTGTCCTGAGGCCGTGGAGAAAGCTTCCAAAAATTGATTAATAGCACTGAGTGTGTAGTTGGCTAGAAGTGTGTAATAACATAGGGTGGAAAACTTAAGAGTTTGGGGTTTTAGAATACAGTAATAAATATGAAGCAAGATGGAGGTTTTAGGGCAGAGACAGGTTGCTCTTCTTCACCTTCTTCTTCCTTCTTCTTCGTGGGTTTTGGTGGTATTTTGTAATTGGACAGAAAAGTCAGCATTGCGGGCTTTGAGTGATCAGTTATTGGGTTAAAAGGGTTATAAGGGAAAATAATTTTGGTGTAATTTCTTAACTGGATAGTTTAGCCTTAAAAGACCTTGTAACAAGAGATAGCCATTTTGTGCCTTGCTAATTAAAGACTGCAGAACTCATGGCTGTGAGCTGTAACATTGGTAAGAAACAATGAACACCTGAGGCTGAATGTGAACGACCGTCTCAAGTGCCTTCAATCCCACCCTGATAGAGGTAGAAAAAGGAAGCAGAAAACCCACAGGAACCTTCTGGAGAGGGAGAGAATTTTCTATTTGTGGAAGCTGATCAGAAGGCTCATGAAGGGAGGTTTAGCAAGTGAGTACTGAGAAGGGGGCGAAAGGAATGGCTGAAAGGATGGAAGCTCTGCCATGAGGATGTTAGACCTCAGCAGCCAGGGACACCCATTGGGGCTGCAAAAATTGGATCATCTCTCTCTGGTGACAAAATGGATTTATGTTTGTAAGAAATGTGGCAAAAAAACCTGCAGAGTTTTAAAGTGAAGCAGGGAGTGCTGAGGATAGGAGATGTCTGTGCTGCCAGTGCTTTTGAGGAAGGGTGGATTTTATTTCAGACTGTCTTTAATCTAACCTTATGGATTTGAATGTCTGGTTGTGGATGGAGTGCACCTCCCAATTTGTTCTCACAGTATCATTTCTCTTGGAAAGGATGACTCAAGATGGTCTGGCCCAGCACACCTAGTCAAGGCATGGTCAGCTACAGCAGGTTTCTCATGGCCATGTCCACTCAGATTTTGGATATGTCCAAGAATGGGCACTTTAGAAGCTCTTTGGGCAACGTGTTCTAGCATTTGTCTGTGCTAACAGTAATAAAGCTCTTCTTTGTGATTAAAGGGAATTTTCTGTGTTTCATTGCTCCTCACCTTTCTGCCAGAACCCAGTTGGCTCATTCTTTAGCCCATCACACTGGGTGTTCATATGCATGGGTGTGATCTCCCTGAGCCTTCTCTTATCCAGGCTGAACACTCCAGTCTCTCCTCAAGTGGTCAAATTCCTCAGCCTTTGGTGACCCTGGGCAGGACTTGCTCCAGTGTCTGTGTCTCTCCTGGGCTGGGGAGCCCAAAACTGGGCACAGCTCTCCTGAGGGATCTCAGAAGGGCTGAGCAGAGGGGAGGATCACCCCTGGCCTGACCTGCTGGTGATTCTCTTGATGCAACCCTTGCAATTAACCCTGAAATGTTTCAGTTTCATTCTTCAAGAACAAAGTAAAGAAATAAGATGACCACAAAAGCATCTTCTTGATCCAGACAGACCAAGTCCTGAAAGTGTCCCCATAAAGTCCCATGGTGGATTATCAACAAGGTGAACTGATTAAAAAAGTGTTAGAGTATAGTGAGCAGGGGAAACTTATCTAAAAAACCTTAAAAATTTCTGATCTATTTTCTGTTTATTTATTTTTAAATGATACCAGTTCGTAGAATATTACAACTTCTAGTGGATAGAAAGAGAGGATGGTAGGAGACAGAAGCCCAGTTTCTGTTCCAAAACTGGACTAACTTCAGGTCCCATCACAATGTTGTGGTTCATATTATCCTGTGTTATTTTAAACTTGGATGTTTCCTTTTAACATTTTGAACTTAATGCAGTTAGCTTGGCACAAGTGTATTATCAAATATTTTTAATATTACATGTAAATCTAATAAATTTCATTTTTCAGAACTCATTAGGCTTTCTTGTCTGCTTTAGAAAGCCACTTTCCTTCTTTTAAAAACATTTAGCTTCTTTTTCTTTCTGACCTGGGTTGAATGCAGGTGGGTTGCTTTAGGCAAACAATTACCAATAATCCTCAAGCAGAGACCTTAGGAGTAATTTACACTTTTGCTATGTTAAAGCTGTGATGATGATATGTTTAAACTGATTTTTTGTGTGTCTTTATTTCAATAGGAAAAAAATCCGCTCCTGCTACCTGGTAAAAATAGATCATAAGTTGCCAAACAGATTGTTTACCATTTGGTGTGATAAAATTAAAATCTTAAGAGATGGACAAGAACAACTTGATTCTTTATAATCTTATTATATTTTTTTAAAGCAGGGTGTGACACTTGTCATGTAGATGCAGGAATATGGAGTCAAGTATTGATGATTTTCTGTTGCTTGACTTTTAAAAGCAACTTTTGGCTGGTTTTTCTTCTGTTAATGAGGATGTCAAACAAATTTATTGCCAAACAGTTCCTGACCTTTAAATGATACAATTCCTGACCATGTTCTAATTATTGAGCTTAAAAAATAGGGGAGTGGGCACAGAAGGAATTCTGGATGGCTGACATTATGCATTTTGACAATTATAAACAAATCTGATTTCTAAAAATATCTAATTTTAATGTAATTAAAAATAATAAAAATATCTAATTTTAATGTAATTAATCTGATTTCTAAAAATATCTAATTTTAATGTAATTACTCCTGTCAAAAAACTCCACCAAAACCAAAAAAACCCACCCAAGAAACCTCAAAACACCTGAAATCTCCCAAACAAACTAAAGACAAAGAAAAAAAAAGGTTTAAAATAAAGCAAAGACCCATCATTCTGGTTAAATAAAATTGAATTCAAAAATAAAATTGGTCTTCTATCATAATTATTTGAATTGTCTTTTTTCCCTGCTTGCTTTTTCTGTCTGAAAATTTAGTACTCTATACAAATATTTCAAGAATAGGAGACTCTTTTGACTGCTGACTATTGTATAATTGCCTGGGATCATATCAAAAATTATTCCTGTCTTTTAGCTGGTGTTGCTGCCATAAATGGGAAGCATTAACACTTCTGTGTTTTTTACTATGTGGATACATTAACTTGCCTTTTGGTGAAATGATTTCTAACAAAGCCAGTATTTTACTAAGATTTAGGAAAATTAATTTATTAGGAGTTCTTGTTAATTTTACAGAAATCACAATGTTTGCAGTAATAACATTTTAAATTATGCTAAAATTAAAAAAAAATCCATTTCAGGATGAAATAGAAGTATTATGGTGATGTTCATCAGAATAACCTATTAAGCATGTATTCTTAGCATCACATTTGTGTAGGAATAGGTAGCTAAAGCATCTCAGTGCATTGTCTCACCAAGAGTGAGGAAGGATTCTTGAGTTGCAACTCTAAATAGTTGTGCAGAAATATAATTTTCTGGAGAAGAAACTTGGAGATTGTTGCATGTTGTTTTCCTTTTTTTCTAGATTAAAACAAGTTGTCAAACTGGTTTAGTTTTTTGTTTGTTTATTTGCTTTGCTCAGTCATTCATCCAAAATAAGGTAAAGACAAAAGCCACACATGGCATCAGTTGTAAGATAAAGAATATTCAAAGTATGTTTAGATGAAATAGTGTTTCCACAGGAGCTGTTAAGAATCAACACTCTTCCCAGTTTTCTGCTTCCCATTGTGCTCTTTTTTCTGCCAAGCTTAATGGGTGGTCAAGTGGAATTCAAAGAACAAGGTTGGGTTTTGCTTAGGATTTAATCGAGTATGAGTAACAGTTGGAAAATGCATGATTATGTTTTAAACCTCTGAAGTGATGAGTCACTGTTGGGGAGTTTCCTGCTGCATATTTATGAAGTGCTCAGAGATGACTCAGTGTGTTTTTTAAGTAAGCATTAGTAATTGTTTTAAGTGTGTGCTAACCACTTAGGCTGGGAATCAAGTTGGCATCCTAAATAAAATCAAAATAGCGGTTTAAACATCAGGTACCAGGTCCTCCCTTCCCTCCCTTCCCTCCCTTCCCTCCCTTCCCTCCCTT
>JAYDZK010000113.1:147671373-147710251 GCA_034509185.1 Euphonia xanthogaster | reverse complement strand
CTTTCTCTCCTTTCTCTCCTTTCTCTCCTTTCTCTCCTTTCTCTCCTTTCTCTCCTTTCTCTCCTTTCTCTCCTTTCCTTCCCTTCCTTCCCTTCCTTCCCTTCCTTCCCTTCCTTCCCTTCCTTCCCTTCCTTCCCTTCCTTCCCTTCCTTCCTCCCTGTAGGATTTCTGTTATTTTTGGAGCATTATTGCTTTGTGTGAAGAATACAGATGTGTCAGTAGTGGCAGCTTGAAAACAGGAATGGTTCAAGTATTGTCTGAGCTCATGCTCAGAAATCAGCACCAAACTCTTGCTGCAGACTGGTCAAATTGTCACTGACAAGTCCTTTATAAATCTATATTTCTGAAAGAGCACCGTGTTACACCTCTCATTTGCTTTGTGACCTTTGCCTCTGGAGAATTTCTCTGTATTTTTGGGAACATCACAGAATTTAAAGTGTATTCTCAGCCTTCAGGACTCCTCAGTGCAGGTGGGACTGGAGCCAACCAGCAGTGGCCTTGTCCACCTGGCTGAATTGTGCCAAAATGGGGTGAGCAAAGAGTGCAAATTAATTTTAGTGTCATCTCTGACTCATATCTGCAATTATTTTTCATATGTTTACTGAAGAGCTAAGTCAAGATTTCCTGTCCTGAGGGGAGACTTTTGAGGGAATCACACACAGAGAGTTTATAGGAGCACTGGCTGTGTGTTTCACTGGAGTGACTAAAGGCTTGGTTGCTTGGCAGATTGACTTTCAAAGAGCCTGCCCAGGGAAAGAAAATAAATCAGAATGGAAAGTGTTGCTTTTCTGCAACTCAAAGAACCTATTTCTAGCCAGATTAGAGGACAGATTTAATTTCTGAAGTCTTAGTTCTTGAAAACTAATTTCACTATTTTCTTATTCTGTTAGTTTTGATCATCATATTAAGGAGAAGGAATTAGCACTATTCATTCCACATTAAACTCATTAAATCAGTGATAAATTTAGCTCAGTAACTTTACTGATTTTAAAACTGATTGTGCTACTGGAGCAATTTTTTCCAACCCAAGCAGCAGCTGAAAAATCTGAAGTGCTCAGTTTCTCATATTTATGTGTTAATGTCTGTGCTGAATAAACAGATCTATAGATAAAGTTGTTCAAGCATTCCTCTTTTAAATCCCCTTTCTTCATTTGCTTCTGCTTTTGAAAATTCACTAATTGGGCTTATCCCTTCTAATCAGAGGAATTCCTGAAAAAATGAGGGTTGTTTAACCCAAGAATTCCAAAGAGCTCTCCTATAAAAATCTGATCAGTTCCAAGAATCTTTTATAGAATTGATTTTTTTTCTGGTTTGCTGAATGCATTGTTTCTTTTAAAGATACTTCAGTTATTGAAGAGGAGGATTTTCATCCTTTAGGGTGTGAGTATATTTTTTTTCAGAGTGTAGTACAATAATATTATGAATAAAAATTATGCACATAGTGAGGGGAGCTGGCTTCTTCAGCTGTTTGAAGACTGTTTTGAACAGTGAGTGGATTTGATACCTTAATGAAACCATTACTATGGGATGGATCCCTGTGATGTAAAATAGAAACTCTGATCTCTGTAAGACCTTGTGCCCATAGGGGGGGTGCCTGTGATTCTTCCTTCTTAGTCTGGAATATTATTTTCATATTCTCTGATGGTTCAAAAGTTTGTAACTTTGACAAGTTAAGTTGTATGTTGCCATTGGGCAAGCAGAGCAATTAAAACAGTTACTTTACACTTACTGTTGGTAAATGTGGTAAAACCAGAAATGAAACTGCAGAGTTTCAGGGTTATTATATTGGGTTCTAGGGTACATATGTTGTTAGGGGTATAGGGTATTATTATAGGATACATTTGTTGGGGTACTGTTGAAATGGGTTTTGTTAATGAAGGGCAGCATCATGGTAAGCAAATCTGTCCAAGTTGTTTGAAACATGTTCAGAGCTCCTGAACAAAGAGAAAATCATTGATACTGCTCACTTGATGCCTAAAACACTCCCAGAGACTCTGACAAAAAGCTCTTTGAGAGAGGCAAATGTACTGGAGATGAAAGTGAAGGTCCCATCATGAGTTGAGCTGGTTCAAGGTAGGAAAAGGGGCTCATTTGCACGCTGCAGGGTGGTCTCCTGCCTAATTCCTTGGGATTGTTTTGTGCCTGCGCATGCTCTTAAAGGTTCTGGGCATTAGGGTGAATAGGAATGTGCCAAAGATCAGCAAGGGTAGTGCACATGGAAGCCAGCTCTTAGGGATTACAGGCTTATCCTGCAATGGGGCTGGGGGGTTAAAGTTTGAGTTGAAGATTAGCACTGAGCCTCATGTGCATGGTGAAGTTAATGCACGTGAAGAATCTGGAGTCTAAATTCCAAATGCAAAATGATGGGCTCTGAATTAACCATTGCAGTGCAGGGTAGAGATCTTGGAAGCATGAGATGCTCTACAAAGGCCAACAGAATATTAGGAATAGAATATTAGAAAGTAAAGGAATAGAGAACAAACCAAGAAGTTTTTTCTTTCCCTCTCTTTGTGTGCAATCTTGCTCTCTTTTCTCACAAAGGACATGGTGGAAATAGAAGGAACGGGAAGGGGTTGAGGAAGAGTGAAACACTGTAGAAATATTTGGCATGAAAAACCAATAACTTTGTGGTGTTACCCAGGGACTTGAGGTTGTTGCTTATCAGCCTATTCAGGCTTGGTGGTGTTGCTTTTGTGGGAAGGTTGGAGGAGGACTCACCCTGGACTCACCATTTGCAGACCTTAATAGTGTGGTGGAGCTTTGTAAAAGTCTCGCTTGGTAAACTGGGAATATATTCTGGGAGGCAATGCTTGTTTGCTGAGTCTGGAGCAGCCAGATGTGCTGTGGAGCCATTAAAGAAAGTCCTGTGCTCGCTCTCTCCAAAGTGAGAGGTGACCTGCCTGTGAATGAGCAGCAGCAATGAGCAGAGGTGTCAGTCCCAGCTGGGAGTCATTTCTTCAGCACTTGTTTCTGGTTTTTTCTGAAGTTCTTTCTGAACTGTGACTGGGTTTATATGTAATTTCATTTAGGGTTTCGTGGCATGTGGGGTTTTTATGCTGGAAGAGTATCTTTGTTATGCCCACATCTTGGTTTTATCCACCTCTCACCAGGGTGTGCCTTTAGTGAGAAGCGATCTGCCAGCATTTGTGCCTTTACTCTTGGGGACTCTGCCTGGAGGGTGAACTGAACAGGTTTCAGTGAGCAAATAGGTGCAGTGATGCTGCTTTACAGCAGCCAGCACGTTCCTAGCCATTGCTGGGAGAACCAGGTAGTCTCCACATAAATTTCCCCTTGGAAAGGTGTGTGTATGTATGTCTGTCTGTGATTTCTTTATCAACATGTGTCCCTGCATTTTTTCTCTGTTTCCACCTTCCTACTTTAGAGTCAGGGCAGGATTTATCCAAAGCACTGTGGGCAGCTGGTCAAGGGAGGGGATTCTGCCCCTCTGGTCAGACCCCACCTGCAGTGCTGTGTCCAGCTCTGGGGCCCAGCACAGGAAAGACATGGAGCTGTTGCAGCAACTCCAGAGGAGGCCACCAAGAGGATTGGAGGGATGGAGCAGCTCTGCTTTGAGGAAAGACTGAGAGAATTGGGATTATTCAGCCTGGAGAAGAGAGATGGCTCCTTGCAGGTACTGGAAGGCCACAAAGAGGTCATTCTGAAGCCAATAGGAAAAATGGATAGAGACTGCAAGGGCCTGGAGTGACAGGACCCAGAGGAATGGCTTCCAGCTGAAAGAGAGGAGGCTTGGTTTAGATAAAAGCAAAAACATTATTTACTATGAGGATGATGAAGCCCTAGCACAGGTTGCCCAGAGAAGCTGCGGCTGCCCAATTTGCAGAAGTACTCTAGAACAAACTGGGTGGGGCTCTGAGCAACTTGGTTTAGTGGAAGGATTCTCAGTGCCAGGGGGGTTGGAATGAGATGGTCTTTAAGGTCCCTTCCAACCGATGCCATTCTTTGATTTCAGAATCAGAGAAGCTATTAAGGAACATGTGTTCTGACTTGTCCCTCCATTCCTTCTCATCCTCCAAGACCAGCATGCAGGGTTTGTTCCCCAGCACGTTTTTCTAACACATTTTGCAGTTTAGTGTCAGCAGACAGAAAACTCTCTATGGGAATGTTCCACATAAAAATTACTTGTGTTTAAATTATTTTTAATCTCTCATCTGTATCTCAGCCAAGAACGAGATGCTGTGATAGCTGTGGTCAGCAGTGCTGGGACCCAGGCTGAGGGAGGTAAAACCTCTGAGGCAGCTGAGAATGGGCATCAGCCCCTTGGGCATCCAGCTGCAATAGTGGAACCCAGGAGGCCTGGATGCAATTTGCCTTTAATTAAAGAAGGCAGAATTCTGTGATTAATACAACAAAACAAAAATAATCCTGTATTTCCTGAATATTTCCAGAGGAGATTGAAACTCTAGGAGGGAATATTGTCCAGGGGAATTATGCTGTGTATTCCTACCTTCTGTCCTTAGGAACTAACAACTTGTATTCCTGCTAAAAAATGTGCACAAAATCACTTGTGAATGTGTGGCTGCAATAGTCAATTAGGAAATGCAGAGTTTAATGAGAGATGAATGCTCTTCAGTACAAGATTGCTGGATATTATATTTTATCTGTCAGCCTGTGTATCTGTTTGTCAGAGCAACCTTTGATTGACCCTATTTGTTAATGCAGAATGACTACACCAGCCCTGCCTTTAAACTTAATATTATTCTGTTCACATCTCCATTCTCATTATAAACATGGCTATTTTTAGCCTGCACAGATTCAGAATATGCCTTGTAAGCTTAAGGGGGATTTATTGAGCTCCTGTGTGTATTCACTAGAGATTCCTTGTTGAAGCTTACTGATTTAGGACTGGGGAGGGGTAAAATGTACTATTTAATTCCCAGTATATGCCTGCAGGAGCTATATTTAGCTTCAGCTACTTGCCATTGTGCTATTTTTGCTGAGAGATGCAGCACTTTCATTGTTCAGGGGTTTAACTAGACAGAAATGTGGATGGATGAGCTCCATAAACTCTGGTGTGGTGCAAGAATTGCTGCTGAAAGTCACTTGAGTAACGCTGCACCAGAATTGCACACAACAGGCACTTTCTTCACTAGACTGGGTGTGTAAAGTCACCTGTTAACACAGGTGCTAAAAATGACATGGAATTCTGTGGTAGAGAAGCTTAACAGGAGTGGCAATATGGGCTTTGTTTGTATTTGTACATGTAAAGGTCTGACTTGCTGCAGAGGCACAATTTATTTCATTGCTTAATCAGTTGTTAAGAATTTTATCCTGGCTTTTGTAGTTGCCAAGTGAATTTTCAGTGGAATTACAGAAGAGGAGAATTAGCATGAAGAGTGTGTGCTGCAGTTGGGTCCAGGAGGATGATTACATATGCACTACAAGATCATTACATATGCATATCCTTTTTATAATGCATGTATCAGGGCTCCTGCTATCAATTACTGCACTGTTTGGTGCTCTAAGGAACAATATCTACAGGGAGAGTCTCCTTTTCTTATTTGGGCAAAATTAGGAATTCTACCTTGATCAATGAATTGTTCCAGTGGATTCAGATTTTCTTCAGGATTGGCATGCAGACAAAAGTATAGGATTTATGTTTTAGCAAAAAAGAAAAAAAAAAAAAAAGAAAGGACAGTCATATCATCTATGAAAATGCAAAATCCCTAAAGGAGATTTTGTGTATCAGAAAATAAGACAGGTTAGCTATGAGTGAAGAGATTGATACTGTCCAGTGAGAGTGCAATGAATAAATCTCTTTCTGCAAAGCAAATGGATCTCTCCCTGCCTATTTCAAGTCCATAGTTGCTCTTGATGGTCTTGGAAGTCTTTTACAACCTAAGTGAGTCTATGATTCTGTGATATTGCTGTGTACTTTATCCCACCAATTATTTTCATGTAAAAATTCAATTTATTATTATTATTTTTAAATAATAATAATGAAGTAGTGTTTTATACAGGAGGAAAACTTCATAAATATTTGTTGACATGTTCAAATTCTTACCTTCATTCTTAACATGGACCTTTCTTGGGCAGCCTAAGATTGTGCCAGACCCTAAAGACATTAGAGAGAAACCTTTTGTTTTCAATTTTGAAACAATACTCGCCTTGAATTAACCCTCTGAGGATATCAAGATCCAGGTCCTTCGGGGAGTTGGGACCAGAGACTCCATGCTAAGGAGTTGTGCACATCTCAAACCCCAGATTCCAGCAGTGCTGTTCTTTCCTTGAGGATGAATAAAGACAGGAATAAATGCTTCTGTTGTTTAACTGGCAGATTTTTTTCCTATTAGATTGGAGATTTTTGTCCTCCCAAGTAGAATTATAGGATTTGAAGGTATCCAGAAGTGTCTCTGCTTTTCTTCCTTAGCAGTGTGGGAGTGTTTTTTTTTCCTTTTGTCCTCCTGAGAACAAGTGGGCAGGAGGATATTCAGCCCATGGACATAGATGCACCAATTGCTTCTCCCAACACTGCTATTAAGCCTCATTCTTTTTACACAAAATCATCCTTTAAGCCTCTTTATTTAATATAGACTTTATTCTATGTCAGGTTACCATGTGGAACCTTGGGCTGTAGATTCAGTGATGAGAGGAAGAAGCAAAAATGACAGGAATTCTTTTTATTATTTCATTGTAAATAAAGCTCAAGAAAGTGCTAATCTATATTAATTTTGATAGCCAGATGAATACACAGGCAGAGCTGTGTGCGTTTCCAAATGCCAGGACTGGGTTTGGAGCTCAGTGCTAAACATAGACACAGTCCTTGTGTTCACAAATTGCTCCAAAGTGGAAGCTTGATGTATTTGAGTCTCATCTTCCTTGGTTTCAGCTATTTAGGCATCTCCATTTCCTTCCCAATGCTCACTTTTTTGCCTTTTCCTTAAAAAGAAAGATTCAGCTGTGTCCCATGCCCTGTATTTGTATCTGAAACATGTTCCTGGACCAGCATATCCCACGTGCTTGGATTAAAAGCTTGCAGGACTTTTTGAGGTTGATCCAGTTCTGCACGTTTTTGGGGACATCTCTGCTGTTGTCAGGAGCTTGAGCATTGCCAGGGTCACCTACTGCCCTTGAAAAGATTGTGGTTAATTAGAGAAACTCACTTTATCCTTGTTACTGCCAGATCATTTAATTAGTTACAGCTAGGCAGCTGAAATTCCTGATCCATGGTTTATTTACACAAAGCTCTTGAAAGATTTTCAGCATTCCACCCAGTAGAAGAAATGGAGAAGTTAATTTTGTCGAGGCAGATCCTCTGGTGCCTTTTGTGAGATGGAACTGATGAAGTAGCATATTTTTATTTATTTATTTTTATTATGAGAATTTGAGAATTTTAATGATTGTTGCTCAGAGTTGAGTATGAGAGTGGAATGGTCAGAGAAGAGGAATGACGGAGGGAGGCAGAGAGAAATTACCAAAATTGGGGTTTATAGTGAGGTTAAGGAAAAAAATCCCATACCCAAACCATAAAACACAAGGCTACAGGTGAGAAAAGGGGCTAAAATCAGAAAAAAATGGCTGAATGCTCAGGAATGTGTGGAGCCAGGGCTGCTCATGGGAATTTGGGTGAGAAGTAGATCGGGAGTAGGACAGGATTTGGGAATAAATCATATTTACAGTTGGGCAAGCAATCTGTATTTTTTTTTTTTTTCAAAGGAAGTTGTATTGGAAGGTTTCACACCTAGAATAAATCATTTTTCAAATTTCAAGCCCTAATTGTATAAGAAATTATACTCATTAATGAGAATTGTGTTCTAGAAGCCATTCAGAAGCTAAAATAGAAAGATTATGTTCTGAATTTGTCTATTTTTGAGTCTGGTCTTCATGCTATTTTTTTTTTTTTCCTTAGTTTTTAGTTTTTAAGTGTTGTGAATTTAAGGAGGAGTCTGCAGTGCTACAGTCTGGTATTTCTTCAGTCGTTGCAGTCAGCATCTGCAGTTCCTTGGGAGCAAGCTGCCTGTAGCACTGACATTTCATCTTCTATTAAGTGCTGAGATCTACTTAGTGTCATTTTTACTGTACTAAGGGAATTTAGAAAAGACCTGGAAACACAGGGTATGAGAGCCTTGCTCACAAATTGTGATGATGCTTTGTGTTCTTCTATGGAAGTCTTATTTTCCTTTACATAGGGCATATAATGATTGCATCTCTGCAGGTGGGCCTTGATTTATAGTTCCTTAACATGCTCTTGGTCTAAGAAAATTCTTCAGCTAAAATTGTGTTATTTCCCACACAGAACTTTGAGCACTTTTTTAGGGGGCAAATTTTCTTGAGTCTGGTATTCAGTCAACCATCTCTCAGTTGAGAGAAAGGGCTGAGCACCATATTTGCCTTGCCAGCACAAGAAATGCCCTTCACACAGCTTTTCCCCCATTCATTTCTCTATTTCTTTTGTTGTTGCCTGGGTTGTCTGTTCTCAGTAATGTTCCAGCTTCTGCATGAGCAGCAGTAATCTATAGAATGAGGTGGAAATTCTCTTTAGACTTGATCCCCTGCTTCTGTGGAGGAAGTACTGTGGTAGTAGTTCAGTAGAAATACTTGCTCTGAGCTGTGGATTGCAACTGAATTGGCAATTAAAAATCAGTGTTAGAGGTGTTGCTGATCAGAGTCACCACTGAAGTGTTGGCAGGTAGGAGCTGACTGGTGCCAGTGAGTGAGGAAACTTTAGTGCCCAATGCTTCTCATTTGTGGCATCAAACCTCAGTTCCTTTCTTTGCTTTAAATTTTATTATGAGTCAACAAACTGGTGCCAGCTCTATGCTGAAAATACTTTGAGGGAAAAAAGCATGAAAAACCAAAGCAGGGATTTTTGATAGTTTATCTGCAGAATATTTCTGTAGGTGTCATTGATAGTGGGTGCTGTTGGCTAAGAATCTCTCATTTGGAATTCAGATGCAGAACCATTTTTGTTTCCTTTTCTTCATCAATAGAAGGAAGGACCAATGAAATAATAAAAAAATTATCAAGCCAAAGCCATCACAGTAAATATTTACTATTGAGTTTCCAGAATGAAACTCTGTCTTAAAAACAAGAGTCCCCCAAAGTCCACAGGTTTCTGAATTTCAGATGTGTTAACAGTTACCAATATTCTCCTGCCTGCCCTGAAAGCCTGGTGAACTCCTTCCTTCCTTCCTTTTGTTTTTTATAGATGATCTACAGGAAGAATGGTGTTCACAGGGCCACCTTGCCATCTCATTTTCAGTCTGCAGTGATGCAATTTGGAGAAATCTAAGTGATGCTGTTGGGATTTGTAAGGATGAAGAGAATCTGCAGCTCAGGCTGTGATTTCTGTAGGTTTCACAAGGAGTCAGGGTACAACATTCTTTAAACTGGGGTCTATAGCATTTGGGCCCTTCTCTGAGGTGCTGTGGGACAGAGTGGTAAATTATTTTAAATTTGTAAGTTTATGAAAGTGTAGGATTTTTTTTTTCTATCACAGAGATAGAAAATCAAAGTTTCATGTTATCGGTGAAATAATTTTTAAGGTTTTAAAGTTTTGAATTTTGTTGTAGATGTGGGTTTTTAAAATATTTTTTTTGTTCATATTGCATAAATCCTAAGCAATGAAACTTTCTCTAACCACCTGAAGGCTCCTGAAAAAAAAAATTCCTTCAGTCGTGCTCCTCCCCTACACATCCATCTACAGTCCTGATGTGAAGTCTGCCTGATGTTTTTTCTTTGTGTGCACATGCACATTCATAGGCTCCTGCAAACCATCATGGCCAGAGAAAGAACTGAAGTTTGGGTGTTCTGCAGTTGTCCCAATCTCTTGTCTCCTCAGTGTTTACTGTGCCCAGTTAGATCTTACATTTTGGGTGAGAAGGGATGTCCTGCTTCTGTCTGAATTAACAGAAGATGGTTGGGTTTCCTTTTCCCTGTTCTCTCCAGTGGGATTTCAGGAGACACAGCATCAGCAGCAGGATTTCCCCCACAAATTCCTCACTGCAACAAGGACCAAAATTATGATGGTGCCCTTATACCCTCCTGCTCATCAGTGGCACATAATGGTTGTGGTTTTAGCCTTTTTTCTGGAGGTTTTTCACTTGGTCTAGGATGGAAAGGAGATTGAATCTGGAATAGTGACCTCTGTGACCAAGCTGAAATCTGATTTGTTTTTACCTGGAATGACACAGGGCTGGTCCTGCAAAAGCAGCTTTGTTCCATGGTCCTGTGCAGAGGGAACCATGGAGCTTTTCCCAGCAGGACTCTGTGAGCATTACAGCAATAATGCAGAACATGCACAGAGTTTTCACCATGCCCTAATTGAAATTGAAGTCCATTCTCACATTGCAACATAAGTAGTGTCAGATCCCTGTACTTAGAGAGCCTGGCTCTGATTTTTATGAAATGGTCCAGCTGGTTAATTAGGATGAAGTATGTTTTGAATGGGTTTGTGCTTTTTTATTTTTGTGTTTAATATTGATTAGCTCTTCTGACATAACATAAACTTGAGTTCATTAAGTACAAATTAGGAATTTACATAAACAGAGTAGATGGGTATGTCCAGAGTACCCAGTCAAGGGTTTTATTTGTATTGTAAGGTGGCTCTCGTGAATTTTAATGAAACTAAATTAAGAATTAAAATTATTCCACTTAAAAGCGAGTTGGCAATAAGCAGAACAGTTAAGTGCAGACATGAAGCAGAACATTAAACTCTAGATTTTGGTGTTCTTTAAATCACTGGATTGTGGTTATTTTAAGAAAATCATTCTCTCGGTTTCTTTTCCTTCAGCCAGACTTATAAACAGAATGGTATCAAACAAAAATGGAGTTTTTTCTAAGTTGGAAAATCCTTAGATTGTTCCTTAGAGCTCATGATAAAAAATAACAGGTCTTATAAATTTTTTTGTGAGTCTTCTGGTGAAAGGCAGAGTGCTTTTACCTTTCTGAGGGTTGATGGTGTCTGATAAATTGATTTGCTTTCCTGGATAGGTTGTTGACTTGAGGCTTGGCATTTTTTGCCTTTTTTTAATAAAGAATGAGCTAAAAGCCAAACAAAGGCGAATTGGGTGCTGTTTCTAAAGCCTTTTAAGAAGTGTTTGTCCTTCCAGATACGGGCTTCAGCATAATATGTGATGTCCATCTCAGGCTGCAGGGCCAGCACTGCCTCTGTCCCTGCTCTGAGGTATGGCAGTAGCAGCTGCCCGAGGACCAGAATAAAAACTGGTGAATAAATCCAGTGCCATTTCCTAAATTCTCACCTTGCTTCCAGCAAATCATAATTCAGGAATATAATGAAAGAGGACATGGTGAATAATCTCCTTGGATCAGTCAGAGTTGTTCTGGGCTTGAGCACGTGGGGACTGTGCTGGGAAGCTGCTCCCGTGCTGTTCATTGAGGGGAAGGACACAAAGCCCCACATTTCCTCTCAGAAGCAAAGGCTCAGTGCTGCTGGGAGCAGTGAGTGCAGAAGGCTCATGCTAGAGAATCATTTTTAATATTTGCTAGCCAGCCAGTTCCTATAGCATGAACACAAAGACAAGGTGCTTGCAGTGAGGCATTGTTAGTTCATGGGCATGAGAGTAAGTTTGCAGTGACTTGCTGAGAGACCAGATTCTTTTAGCTTTGTATAATCTTTATCTGCCCCCAAACTTTGAAGCTTTTCCATTTGATTAGATAGTGAAGTGGTGAATATTTTTCAAGAGAAAGAAGGAGTGCAGCATTGAATAAACCCTAACTCTTTTAAGCAACTTTTTTCATTTTTTTGATGTTGAATTTGATATGGGGAGGAATTATGTAAAGGGAAAACCAGCTGATTTTGTGCTGCACTCTTTAGTTTTCCAAAGGATTAGGCAACTGTTTGCCTAAGCTGCAGTTATTTGTTAGATTGCTTTTTTTCCTGAGATAACAGAATGGATGGGTTAGGAAAGCAAATTTGCAAATCACTTCTGTGGCCTAATTTAATTGAACTTGTGAAATGCATAGTAGTGAAAAACAAGTAGCTAACAAGGAATTGACTTTTATTTCTCTAGACACTGGAAGCCATTTTGAACTTCAAGTACTCTGGTGGACCAGGACATGCTGAAGGATACTACAGGAACCTTGCCCTGGGTCTCCACGTGGAGGTGGAGCCCTCTGTTTTCTTCACTCGCATCAGTACCCTGCCAGCAACAAGGTGAGCCTTGCCCTGACTCTTGAAACCTCGCTCATTGTCTCTGTTCCACTGAATATAATTTAAAGACCATATTGGAAACATTTTTAATATCATCAGCAAGATGTAGGTAAAGAATTATGTGAAGAAATTTTCAAGATTGCTAATTTAGGAGTTTATTGAAGCAATTCTTGTGTATTCAGCAGCTTCAGAGGTTCAGATGTTTTCTCATGATGATGTATTTTAGCAGGGACTGGAAATCTCATGTTTATTGTACAATTTGATGGCCTTTTTTCTGTACCTCTTAGCAGTTGTGGTGTGTTGTGTATTACAGAGTTTGGAGTCTTTGTAACAGAATCTTTCTGAAATTGCACATGTGACTGATGTGGCAAATAAATTGTGACCAGACTCTCCTTTGGTGTTTGTTTTCTCTTGTAAACCACAGAGTAGTTTCACAAGTCATAGTGAATTTCAAAATCAAGGCAACACTTGATGGTGGTCAAATGCTGTGATAATGAAAATCTTTTTGAATAAAATTTATCAGCCACTGAATGCAATCAGTTTTAATAACTAGTAGGATTCTTGTAAAAAACCCTCTATGCACAGTGGGAGCAAGAATTTGGTTTGATTAAATTCTGAGATTATTTCTGTGCAGTTTTGTATGCAACACCAATAATAATACTTGAGAGGGAACTTAATTGATCCAAGAGATTCCTGCTGGGCCTGGGACCCTTTCATGACAGACTTCAGAAATTTAAATATGGGCAAGAAGGAAATGCCAGTCTAGGAGGTACTGGGTGAATATTTAATTTTCAAAGGAAAGAATTGAGTTGCCAGTATCATACCATGGCAGAAAAGTCCAAGGATAGATGGACATCCTGTGGCAGCAACATAGCCTGAAAAACAGAGCTGTGAGCAGAAGAATTAAAACATCAAGGAAAGCTTTAGGCTTGAACATGAAGAAAAGTTGGAGAGTCTGGAGCAAGAAGAGTGAAAAGATGGGATTTTTTTTCTAAAACATATGTTTAAAGCAACTTCTCCTCCTGCTGAAGGGAAGATGACTGACAAGGGAGTGGAGTTTGTAATCATGACACTGCCAAGAGGGATGGGATTCTGTTCTTCCCTGCAGGGGATACAGCAAATAATGACCTCTGCAGATAGCAAGGGAATTTTACATTAGGCAAAGATACTGAAACTCTGCAAAAGTTTTTTTAAAGAAAATATTGAAAAATGAGACAAGATTATTTTTAATGAGTCATTTGTGTCCAGCTCTTATGAAACCATATGGTTCTATTAGTAAGCAAGTTTCTTGAGCATTTTGCTGCTTGAAAGTGTAACATAACATGGTTTTATTATTTTAGGAATTGCTCAAGTAAAGCAGATCTGATGCTGCTTGGCAAAGTCAGAACACGGTATCCAGAACAACTGTTTGCAAAATTCATGGCCCCTTTTTAATGATGTTCAGTTTCATCCCTGCAATGGCACATTCTTCAGCCTTTGAAAGGCTTTCAAGAGTGAATAAGTGATCTCTCTTGAACAACCTGGAAGTACCACAGCATCAGCTAAAAGTAGTTTACAAGAGGACTCATTATAGAAGTTAAAATAACCAGATTTCATTTATTATTTGAATGCCTAGTTCCCTCCATTCAGTGTCAAAAAAGCTCTCCATACTCTCAAAATGTATATTTTTAGTGGACAGACTTCTCTGTGGTTCACTGCAATTCCTTATAGGGTGGATTGGGGGTAAAGCAGCAAACTTCACAAAAGCTGCCTCCATAAAAGCTTCAACTGCAACTTGATGCTTTTATTTGACTCTCCCTTGTTGGGATTTTGGCTTTTTATCCTTGGCTTCCCCAGCTGTGTTTTGTATAGGCCAAGGTTATCCCACCTCTGCCTTGTCAGTCTGCTCTCTGGAGTTCTTGATGTGGGGCAGGCGTTTAATCCTGAAATCCTTACACGAAGTTGGAGGTGCTAATTCAGAGTTTCTGTGTTAGCAGGACACAGTTTCCCATGTTGTGTGGCAGCTGGTGCTGTGATAAGTGGCTCCAGTTCATCTCACCTTGTGTGTGTTTGCTTCATCCTTTGCCTGTTCACCACTCAGATCAGATAAGTCAGTGGAAACTTTCAGTGGTTTGCTGGTTGGAGATGTAGTTAAGGATGTGGCTGCTTTTCAGGGTGCCTAAAAGCTTTACTGAGTTAGAGAAGAAGACTGTAATATTTACATTTCTCTCAGAAATGTTTTCGCACCAGCCCTGTCAAAAAGCTTTTTTTATTTTGGTTGTTACTTTAGGTCTATATTGTTTGCTAAGTCTTGAATGGATTTTGTGTTCTTCTCTCTTACTACTTGTTTCATGTTATTGGATTTAGTGAACTGTAACACTGTTCCTTTGCTCTTGTGCATCCCTGTGCAGGTTCTCCATCAGAAGGAGAAGTCATGGCATTTGATATTATAATTTAGAGTAAAAAATGGCAGAAATGTGTACCCCAATCTGCTAAGGAAAACTTTTTATCATTAGAGGAATCAAAATTTGTTTTTTACTGTTGATAATCTCTGCCAATATCTGAGACACAGAGACAGCAAATTATAAGTTTGGGTTATTTTTTTTTACTTTTACTTCCTCTGGTAAAAACTCAAATCTGATTTCCTTTTGGTTTACAGCTGAGACTTCATTGCTTAAGTACTGTCTGAGGTGCTGAGCTATTTTTGTTTAGTCATTACAAGAAATTGTATTTTATAATTTACCTCCTTAGCTGTCATTTCAGAATGGAAGTTATCATTGCTTTCATTATCTGGATTAATTTTTTTCCTTTTCGTTTTCATTTTATTGCTTTTATTTTACATTTTTTGTCTCCACAAAAGTAAGAAACATTAGCTTACTAACTCCTGGGCTTAAAAAGTCAAATCAAACTAAAAAGACTCTGAGCATTGATTCTTCCCTTAGGCCTTTAGTGAAAAAAACCTCAGGAAAAATGCTAATGAAAGCACTTCTCCCCGCATTGTAACATAAAGATTATGGTTTATGTAGAAGTTTTCTGAGCTTAATTAGTATTTCTTCTATTTAGCTGCTGGAGCAGAAGTGCATGGGAAATATCACCGAAACAACCGGGGATTGGGGCTTGGATTTTGTTTTCTTTAAATATCTAAGCAAAATTTTATCTTCCAGTCATGCTCAAGTTCTGCCTCGTGGGGAGAAGCTTCATTAACCACACCTCATATATATCTTCAGTTGTTTAGTCATGGCAACAGATCCTTTTAACTTTTGTCTGTGCTGCTCTGTGGGGTTGAGATGGGGTGGATGCAGCCCTTTCCACACTGCAGTGCCTGATCTGCTGCCTGAGTCTGGTCCAGATCTCTGCTCTGCCCACTTTGAATTCTGGTTCACATCTCTGCTCTGCCCACGCCCAATTCTGGTCCAGATCTCTGCTCTCCCAACACCTAATTCTGGTTCAGATCTCTGCTCTGCTCAAACCTAATTCTGGTTGGGAACTCTGCTCTGCCCACACCCAATTCTGCTTCACATCTCAGCCCTCCTGTTGGTACTGACAGTGAAGAACTGACAGAACATCCCTGAAGAGCCTCTCACCTGCTCCCAGGTCCTTCCCTGGGTGTCACCCTGTGCTTCCTCAGCTGCCTGCATCCAGAGGGGCTGGCAGAGCAGCCTTGTGCTGGGAGATACTCCCTCTGAGCATGTTCCCTGTGATCCTTGGCTCTGCTTGCTGGTGTGTGCAGGGAGGGGGCTGTCCCACAAGCATCATCAGGAATGCCCTGGAATGGGGTATAAGGGATAAGGAATTAATGTTGAAGGTTCTCCCACTCTGTCCTGCAGCTCAATGAAATCTTGAAGGGCTTCAGGGATCTACTTGTTGAACCACTTATTTACCGTAAAATGCAGATACATCTATATAGTAAAATTGTCCTAATTGTCTCCTGTCATTGCCTCACCACATTAATTGATTCCAGACCAGGGCTCAGCCCCAAACCCTGCTGTGCTCCCAGGCCTCCAGGCAGAGCAGTTTCCAGCAGGTTCCAGGCTGCCACTGGGGATCCCATGATCTGACCCTAAACTCCAGTGGAGATGGATTGCAGATGGTTCAGTGTAAGGAAACATCCTGTTGATAGTTTTGGGTGACTCTCCTCCTCATTTTGATGTCCTGTTAGCTCTAAGCAAGTCGGCTGTTGAAACTTATCTAGGTTGTCTTGAACAATCTTCTGCATAACTGTTGTTTCTCTCAGGTGTGTTATCTGCCAGTTTTCATGGACACTGCATGTCCTTCCTTATTGCCTTTATAAAAGAGCATGGAAAATGCCAGAGAAAAACCTGCAGGTCTGATAAGAATTCAAGTAACGTGCTCTGCCCACTGTGAGGGACCTGCTGGTACCCTTGTCTCCGTTGCCACTGTGCCATCAGTGCAAAAGTGTCTTAAACAGGAGCCTACAAAGCCCAAAAAATGTTGATCTTGTTTTCTACAAAATGTGGTGAGATGGTCTGAATTTGTAGTTGAAGTCAATCCTCAGGGATGGTGCCTTCACTTTTAAGCAAAGTTGGGAATCCAGATATATAATAATATTCTTACCTGTAAATTCTACAAATTCAAGATTATAAGATAAGATTTTTAATCTTTAAATATTTTTGTGGGGCAGAATACTTTCCTTTCTATCTTAAAGCCACCATACAGCTGCTGAGACATCAGCTGCAGATTTCTTCTGGCAAGTGCTGAACCTTAGACTCTGTTCTTGTGTTTAAATCAGGTCTGACACTGTTAAATTCAAAGTGCCAGTTCATCTAACTGTAGGTTCAAGGTAATTGTCCTTTGTATCATTAATGTACATCCTTAGATGAAATGATTTGGTTTTGTCCAGAAGACATCAGTTCACAGCAGAGTCTGCAGTGTGCTCCCTAGTCTGAGACTTCTCATGTTCTGTATTTAAAGTTAGGATGCTGGTTTTGGTTTCACTGAGGGTTTGGAGACAGAGACGTCTTGGCTGTAGTGAGGGTTCTCAGGAGGTCCTCAGTTGGGTGGGTAAAACTTTGAGGCTTAATAAAATCAGACATATTTTTAAAATTTCTATTCCAGTTTCCAAGGTTGCCCCTGTTTTCACTGCAATAAATTGCAACATGTAAGGTTTGGATCAGAAGTCCTGATTATTGTATATTTACAAATTATACAAGGGAAAGAGTAATAGGATTGTTTCTTCAGCTGTTCTCTAACAGACTTTTTTGTTATATGAAAAAAAGTTATGTAGCAGTTTCTGAAACCCTTGTTGGTTTTGTATAGCCAGATTTTTAAATTAAGTGTTCACATTTCCTACATTCAGAATGAGTCAGTCACCTATTGATAGGCAGCTGCTTATAGTCTTCTCTTTCTTAATATTTTGGTGTTCAAAATGTCATAGAGCTTTGAAAGGTGGAAGAAAACCTCTCTTGTTTGGGTGCTTGAAGAGCAAGATGTTTGGTTTGGAGGAGGACTAAGATATGATCTGTTTAAATTGATCTGATGGTTTTACATGGAGAAAATAATTAGTATTAAATTCACTGTTTTGCTAATGAAAAATATTAATAATAAAAGTCAGTCAAATTGGGAACCATGCAAATTCAACTAAATAAAGCAAATAAAGCTCTCATTTGGTGCAATTAAACTGACAAATCATTAGGAAAATCTGTCAAGCAATGGGTTTATATTAATGTTCTCAGGAGTGGATGTCATTCTAAAATATATTCCTTATTTATACTCTGTTGAGCTCAATATAGATTCTTCTGAGTGGTAACTCATGACATGTGGGAGGTTACACCCAATAGTTAAATTATCTTGGTAATCAGAGGTATTTAACTTCTGCTAATGGTGTAACATTGCAGTGGGCTCATGAAAGAGCAGCAGAAAGCAGCTTGCAGCTTGAGAGAATTGATTTTTGAGCTCCAGATGTTAAATATGTATGGTTTGACACATGAAGATGTCAGAACATAAATCTGCAAATATTTATAGATGTGCTGGGAATATTTAGCATAAGTGAAAAGGTTTACAACTGGGAGAAGTCAGATGAGGACTCTTCTTGGAATTTGTGAAAAGACCTTTGGCCAGTAAGGTTGAGAAACTGACTTAATCATCTGAAGTTAGTACTGAGAACTCCATTTTTAGATAATTTATTACAAATTCAATTAAAGAGACCCTGCTGAAGACACAAGAGCATCAACAAAGGTGGCGTAGATCATTGTGCTGTGCTGCTCTTTGTGTTGGTCAGTGGGTTTTGGAGAATAGGGCTGTCATCTGCCACACCATTGTCACCAGAGCCAAAGCTTCCCTCCCCTGCCTGTCCCATTCTGTGTAGCAATGGCTGTTCAAAGAAAAGAAAAGACAATTTAAAAAGTGGATCGGAAAATACTCCATGATTTCAGTTGATGGGAAAGGGAGATGAGTCAGGATGCAGAAAACTTGCCAACTTTCCTGAGAATTTCTTGTTTAAAGTGACTTTTAAACTAAGCTGGAGACAGAACTGCAGAGATTGTTCACTGAAGTGAGCCATCATTGCAGCTGCATTTGGGGTTTAATTCTGTGTTCAGTGCTACTGAAGAATGTCCTCAGCTGTCATTTCAAGTAATCACAATCCTCCTGAAAGAGATTTTTAGATCACAGTGTCATTGTCACTTGCCTAAAGTTCCCATGGCCCCAGTTTTGTGACTGTTTTTGGAACCATAACTGGCATTGTAAGATTTTAAAAATACAGCATGATTCATTGTGCTGCTAACTTTTGCTTGTGCTGTGTTCTCAATTCTACAGTAGATGATAACAGAAATTCATTTATACACTAAATCTCTAAGACATTGTCAAATTCACTCAATTTTCAATTAAAAGATTTCTTAATTGTTTTTTGGTATCAGCATTGACTTAAATTTGTAATTCTGAGATGTTCAGATGACAAATCAATCTGCTGAAAATATTTCCTTCTAATTCTAGTGCTTTGCCTCTAGAACCTTCTGCAGTTTTGTGTCACTTGTGAAAGGAAATCTTGAACATGACATTTATGGAAGATTTTTCAAAAGCAAGCATCATGAACAAATCAGGAAGATTATCAAAATGGAAAAATTTTTTGAGTGCTGTGATTTTTTGGTAGGCTGAGTTTTTGGACCAGACTTCCTTCCTTCCCATTAGATGGGAAGAAGAGTCAAACCCTCTCATGAACTTTTGTTCTGTATCCCAGTGTCTGTTCCTGGTCCAGCACAGGTGGTGATGGTTTCATGTTGTGGGTCTGACACCATCCTAAACCACCAACCCACCCCACCCAAACAGAAACTGATTTATTCTGCATGTGTTCATCCCAAACCTTCAAAAGGAGCTGCTAACAAATAATGACCCCTAAAAAAGACTGGGAAGCCACTGGTGACACTTCAGAATGTGGGAAATGTGGGGGATGGTGTTCTCTGCCTTCTCTGGGATGAATGGTAGCTAATACTTACTTAACTAAACTTAGAGGACTCAAAATCCACCCTCCTCAACCAATTAAATATTTAGTGTAAACTATTACATGGTGGTGGATGGTTTGGGAAAGGGAGAATAAATTGTGTATGTATGGGCAAGTCTTTCCCAGGTACAGAAATCTGTGGCTTATGGCTGAGGTTTCTCTGCCAAACGTGTCAGTAGGGCATTATGGTATATAATGTAATCACCTTCAGATCCATTTATTATTTTGAGTGGCTTAAGGGTTTCTTTGTAAGCTGGCAGATTTTTAAAAAACCTGATTTACATAATGTTGAGGTCAGCAGTAGTGGTCTAAGATTTGGTCAATTGCCTTCAAATCCTTAAAACAATTTGATGTTTGAAATTTTCTGGTAAAGGGCTTGGTTTAAGCAACACATTTCTGACTTCACTTACATGTAGGATTTCAGCAAAATCTTACTGGAGTTCCTTTATCACACTTGCATGAATGTGATTTGCCTCTCAAATGTCCTTTACTGACACTGAAATAAATTTCATTCCTGTCTTGCAAAGGATGGCCTTCTGTATGTTTTTCTGGAGGGAAAATTGATATTAATTTTGGCTTTCTTGTTAATTCTTTGTTTTCCTGGAACTTTCCTAACTCAGCATCATGAGTTCTACACCATCTTACTGATTGCAGAAAGTTACAGAAAAAAAGAAAAAACTTCCTGCTAGTTTTTAGATCTTCAGCAAATTGTTCTTTAACAACTTCAGGGTTTCTTTTTTTCCTCTTTTTTTTAAACTTTTTTTTGGCATTACATCTGATTTTCTGGAGCTTATGCTTTCTTGGTTTCCTTACTTGGATGGAGCTTCTGTTTGAAGCTTCCTGTTTTAATAAAAAACAAACAAACAAACAAAAACAACAAAAGAACCTTTAATTGTGTTTGGTTTTCATTGCTATAATAGTCTCTGTGATACTGTCCTGTATTTATTCTGGAGATCTAGTGCTACCTTTTCCTACAGTCTTAATGTTACTTTCAATTCTTTCACACTAATATCTTATTCTTCTAAGCTTTTAAGGTACTGTAATAATTCTGTAACTTCAAGTTTTATTTTTTTTTTACCTACAGATTTCCCTTGAGAATTTACTTAAAATTACAAGGAAAGAATGATTTTTTCCTATGTTTTGTGTAGTGTTGGAAGAGAAGGAAATAGATGTCATGGTGATGAATAATTTTCAAGAATTCTTATTTGGGAATTTTTAAAATCAATGTTGTTTAGTCCTGAAGGGCAGCTGCTTGTGTAGGTGAATGAATGAGTTTGTGCCTTTGTGGCATGAATTGTTTTATTTGCAAAACTTTGGCTCTGCTGCCAGAAGATACTGCAGGAGGCTTGAATGTTTTTTGTTTGGGTTTGCTGTGGCAGAAATAACAAATTCTTTCCATATGAAGTTTTAAAAACTAATCTGCCCTGGAAGTTGCTCCTCCAGACCATCACCTTGTGTCTGCTGGAGATGCAGGGGCTGTCTGAGACTTCACAGGTCTTGTCCCACTCTGCCAAAGATGAGGTAGAAGCTGATAAGAGCTGTTCCCCCTTTTCTGTTCCATTCCTTTCTGGTAGCTGACTCTAGCACTGCCCTTCCAGTTAATTCTTTCTTGTGAGTTCTGAGGAAGGAAGTTTTTAACAAGAGTCACATCTCCTTATCTCTTCTAAATTCTTGAGTTTTGACAGGTTTGCTTCAGGCACTCAGCTGCTTGCCTGCATCCCCCTCTATACTCAGTAGTCATTGGGGTTTTACAGAGAGAAATCTCTTAAAATATATATTAAAAAAACCTCCACCCCCACTTTTGCTTTTTTTTCATTTTTGCTAAGAGACTTGGTCCTGACCCCAGCAGTGCTTGCTTGTCCTGCAGTGCCTGGCTGCAGGTGACATTATTGTCACTTGGTGACCTCAACCTCCACCTCCTGGGCTTGTCCTGGGAGTGTTCCGAAGCCAAGGATTGGCAAGAGATTTCCTCCTGTGTGTGCTCTGCAAGGGACTTCTTTGATTTTCAGGACAGAGTTGTATTATAGACCAGAGAATCTATTTCAGAGTAGAACAGTTTTTAAATTCTTGTACCTCTGAGTTTAATTGCCTTTGGAATGGCATTTCAGGTCAATTGTAAACTACTGTGCAGTAAATAGAAATAATTTTGGTTGCTCCAGACACACAACTGGAGCTTGTTCATGCACATTGAAGGATGACTGACAACTTGCACCAATATTCCTCTTTCTTCCCTTTTGTGGATATTCCTGGGTTGTTCAGTAGCCTCTTGGGAAGTTTGGAATTTTAGATAGATTGGTAAAGTGTTGTTGCAGCTGTCTGATAGGATTTGGCAGTTTGGTACCTGGTTCCAGTAAATTTTCATGTGTATTCAATTTTTATCATCGATGCTGCTATTTCTGCTTATTTTCAGAGGAAGAAAAGGTTGTAAATTAGAATAAAATTTGCCAGAATCTTAATATGAATAAAAGAATTGAAAATATTAACACTTAATTGCATTAAACAGTAAATAAGTTACTAAATGATTATTTCTATTACTATTAACATAATAATTAAGAGTGATGACTATGATAAGAATTAATTATAATTAAAAGGTTTACTGGAATTAACTTCTGCAGTAAGGTTTCTATTCTGCAACTTTGTCACTATTATTTTCTGAGGTTGCCAGAAATGCAGTTGGTGTATTTCTAGCAAATGCATCTGAGGAAATTTGGATTTGAAGGATAGTAGCCAACAAATAAGTTTTTCTGTGAGAAGTGCCTGTCTTACAGAGGGGAGAGAGTTCTCCTTCTCAGAGAAGTTCTTCTCAAGGTTAAGTGCTCCAATTGCCAGCTTGTTTTGGTCTGTAGACAAGCCATGGAAATGGAATTCCTCCTTTATAATGAACTTTAACCAATTTAAATTTTTGCTTGCAAATTTGTGTCTTAAAGAGGTAATGTCAAGGTAATTTAAAATAATGCAACTCTTTTTTTTTTCTTTTTATGTGAAGGCTTAAAGAACTGAAAAATGTCTGTGGCTTTCTCCACAGGAGTGAGTGTGAAAGCTGCAAAGTGAGACTATAGAGAGGTCAACAACTGCTGTGAGGCTTGATATTGTGCAGAACAGAATTGTCATGGGACTGCTTCTCTTTAGGATGCACCCTTCTGCTTAATTCTAGCAAAAAAAAAATCTATTTTTTAAAAGGTTGTTTTTGTAAGGATAAGGATATTCTTACAATTGGAGGAGGAGATAAAACCTCTATGTGAATGTATGTATTCTTTGTATATATATTTATATCCATGCATCAATTCTCATTTTGATAAACTTACAATAATATCATCACTGAAAAGGTGTTTTTTCCCCTCCTTCTGAACAGCACCAGGCAGTGCCATCTCCTTCTTGATGTCTTCAATTCCACAGAGCATGAGCTGACCATCAGTGCCAGGAACAATGAGGATTTAATTCTGCATGCCGGGGAGTGCCAGCGGTGAGTGCTGCCGCTGCCAAAGGGGCCCAGAGTTAGCCCTCGTATTTTTCTGTACACAGTTGATGACATTTAGGTGCCTGTTGTTCATTTTCAACATTGTACACATGTCAAAGAATAGAAAAGTTTTCTTTCTTGGAGGTGCATCACTGAGTTTTAGCAATATCTCAAGTAAGTTTATTTGGGCTCTGCATGTAGTGATCGTGGAAATAATGAAATACAAAGCAGTTGGTACTGAGGTGTACAGCTCATTTAACTTTTGTAGAGTGTTTGAATGTAATTTCCATGTGCTCTGAATGTAATCCTGGTGTTAAAACCTGTTCTCAGTAGTTTGTTATCCTTCCCCTGTTTTAAATTTTTGTTATGTTGTTCCCCAGCCATTTCCTCACTTTTCCTACAAAGAAAACTCCAGGAAAGAAAAATAGAATTGAGGAAAAAGCAATTCCAATCTCTGTGGGAAAATATATTTCAGATCAAGCAGGCTGTTGTGGGTATTGATTCTTACAACCCTACTAGAGTGATGTACAGCTGATTATTAACCATTATTTGCCATTACACACCTGCCTCAGGTTCCTGCTGCTGGCTGTAGCTCAGGGCTGCCTGGTTAATCTCCTTCAGGTGATCATTGCATCTGAATTCCAATTTCATCCTGGAAAGGTGATAATGTGGAAAAGGGAATCTTGCTTTTGGGCTCCCTGCACTGCTCTCTTCTCTGGGAGAGTTTAAGGCCTGCAGCTCAGAAACTTGGGTAAAGAGAGATGTTTTCATGTCTGCAAATCTCTGGATGGATATTAAGTTGAAAGTCAAACCACGTTAATTGCAAGGAATGCAGCTGTCAAAAAGAATTACAGAGTAGGTAAAATAGCAGTACATGGGGAATGCTTTTTGCCGTGGTGACTCCCAAAGCACAACCAAGTGGAAACGTGTTGACTCAAACTCAGGTTGAATTTTACTTTACCAAGCAATGGACAAAAGCATCAGTAACATACACTGCTTCTTCCTTTTATTTGGAAAGAATTGCCTTTTTCTTTTTTAAAAAGCAGTCTAAACAGTTATTGTATTTGTGGGAATGTCCCAACGAAGGCAGGAATGATGAATCTGACTCCACATTCTCAGAAGGCTAATTTATTGCTTTATAATACTCTATTATCTTAAATAATACTATACTAAACTATACTAAAGAATACAGAAGGGATACTTACAGAAGGCTAAAAAGATAATAATGGAAACTCGTGACTCTCTCCAGAGTCCCGACACAGCTTGGCCCCAGTTGGCCAAAGAGTCAAAACAACTCACACCAGAATCCAGTGAAACAATCACCTGTGGGTAAACAATCTCCAAACACATTCCACATGTGAGCAAAACACAGGAGAAGCAAATGAGATAAGAATCGTTTTCCTTTTCTCTGAGACTTCTCAGTTTCCCAGGAGAAAAATCCTGGGCAAAGGGATTTTATCAGGGAATATGAATGCTAAAAAACAGTCACCAAATTATTCTTGTTCCTATCTATATTGTTCTATAATGTTATTTTTATGCCTCTTGGTTTTTTTCATTATTTTTATAGTTTTAAAACCCCTGCAAATTTTTCATTCCCAGTTTTTTGGGACAATATATAACAGATAGAAATTAAGCTACAAATCAGGTTATAAAATTTCTTTGCATCCCTTTGATTGAATTTATTTCCTATGGATTTAAATTTCAATATCTTTAAATCATTGCATTGTAATGGATTAAAACCCTTTCAATAAGTCTTGTGAAACAGTCATTTATCATAGGAGATTGTATATGTGTTGCAGGTATTTAAAACCTTTAAAGTTATTTCTATTCTTATGGCAAATTACTTTTTCTGTGTTAGTTAGAAATTGCACAGTTTTCCATTGCTCCTAAACTCATTTATTATCTATTTCTTGAAGGTAAGTGCTTTTCATTGTAAAACTGTGTATATGGCTCCTATGTTGTCATGAGCTTTAATTTTTATTCCAATAGATCTACTACAGAATAGCAGGTGAAACATACACTGGGCTTTAAAATTAGCTTCCTGCTCTTAGGAAAAGGCCTTTGTTGCTCTTTGGGGGAAAAAAAATTAGAAAAAGAAAAAAAAAAAAAGAAAAGAAAAATCTTTTCCCTTTTTAAGCAATGGCTCCAGAGCTTTGCGTTTTAATACAGGGCAGGCATTCCCTGGAATCTGCTTTTGAACCACGGTTTTCAACCCAAGTATCCAAAGCTTTTCAACAAATCCCTCTTCTTTTAGAGTCTCCTTTTAGGAATGTTTTTTCTTTGGATATCGATTGTTATTAATACCTGATTAATATTTCAAGAGAGGCTTTTCAATCAAGTTCATTATTTCTTTCATTTACCCTGTACCTTTTTTGATGCTGTCCTCATTCTTAATGTTTGCCTCATTCTACCTTTATTTAAATTATAACTTTTTGCCAGCTTTGGTCACTTTCTCTTCCTTTTGTAATTTACTCTGTCTCCATTCATCACCCTCACTTGGAAATCTCCCATCCTGACAGAGTGGAGGTAGCAGGAAATTGCTTTCTTTGTCCCTTTTGTTATTGCTGGGGACTCTAAGTGTTTTCATATTCTCTGCCTCCAGACCCACAAAGAAGGATAATGCTGCATCCTGCTTAGTCTGGCCTCTTTTGCTTCCCACTTTGGATGTTTGGAAAGTAAAATAACTTGGGAATTTTGATGTGTTGCTTCTGTGCTCTACATTACAGAGTGGTCACTGTAGAATGTAAGTTTTTCCCTCCTGAGAGGGAATTTGCAGGGGATTCATGCATTGCTCCCATGGAAAATGAGGAATAGTGGTGGGTGCTGCACTTATTAGAGCACTCTCTGTAATATAATTTGATTTATAATGAAGCTGTACAATTGACCATGGTGCTGGCCATGGGAAGAGTGAGGAGCTGAAAACAGAAATGCCAAAAAAAGTCTGGGGTTGTCAGCAGATCGGTGCTGGCACTGCCAAACCTTTCTGAGCCCATGAAGGGCAGTCCCTGGGATCCATTTTGTAGTATCCAACTTATTTGGTGCATTCCAACCCTGTCCTGTTCTCCTTCTTATTTGTATTCATGTAAAATGGATCAAATGCGTAGAATGCTGCACAATATTTTTATTTTAAGGTCTGAAAGGCAGTTTGCTTCAATTAACTTAGAGACAGGGCAATAATAGCTGCTACAATAACACTGCATATGTCAGGAAAAACTGGTATTATATTACTTAGGAAAAGAGACATCCTTTAGGCCATTAAAAGACTATCTGGAAAATAGATGCCTTTTTCTACAGTAAGATTATTCTGCTGACTAGTGAAAATTATCATTTTAGCTTTCAGAAAAGCTTAAACTTACAATTTGCTGTACTTTTTAAGCCAATAATTGGGATTATTTACTGTGTGTATTGTAGCTGTTCTTGGAGATATATATAAGCAGTGTTTCTGAGAAGTGACACTCTTCTCCCTCTATTTTAGGATAGAGAAACATTTTGCTCCCTGTCATTTTATAGTCAGAAATGATAATTTGGGCTCAGTGATTATTTTGTTCACTTATCTTTCTGTCTTTCATCATTGCTTGTTTTGCAGACAAACAAATGAAAGGATCAGCCTTTTTTTTTCCCCTTATATCCCAAGATGTTAATTAGAGACTTCATATTCCCATCTCTGCTTTCCACATGACTTGAAATGTTCCTTTGCATCCCATTGTGGGACAATTAGTGACATGTTTTAGTCTGAGGTCTTTTTTCCCCCACAAGATTATGATGGAGAGAGAAGAGAACCAAGATTTCTTTGGAGTAGAGAAGGAGAAGACTGGAGATTTTTCCTCCCACTCCTGTGAGGTTGGTTGAAGAAAACAGAGGAGCAAGAGTTTTGGATGGTCATTTGTTGAACTCCTGAAAATAATTTTAGGGCTTATTGCAAAGCTAAATTCCAACTCAAATTAATTTTTGCTGCTTTATATATGCAGGAGTTTTTTAAAACTTCAGTGTCCACAGGGAAATGCACTGGAGACCTGGTGTCCTGGTGAAAAGATGTCAGCCAAGTTAATCTGTGGAAGTTCTGGCTGCAGTGAGTGGTGCTGAGGTGTTGGCAATCTCTTCAGCTCATTTCAAATATCACCCAGTGGTATCAACATGTTTTGTTCACCTCTCCAGTGGAACATATGACATGTGGTGATGATGATGAAGGAAGCAAATTCTCTCATGTCTGCTACTGGAAAGCTCAGCCTCCAGAGATTTTTTCTGGACTAGCTGAGTCTCCAATTTCTTAAAGAAGAAAAAATGTTTCTTGCAGTAGTCAGCTGCACTGGTAAAGGAGTTTTGCAGTGAGTAAAGTGCAAATGTTTTGAATGTAATCAGTGGGAAATCTGAGCTTGTTTATCCCAGCAACAAGGTAATCAACAGGTTGTTCTGACATGGAAAAATATAGCAGACATCTCTTGGAGAGAATTGTGTTAATGTCTGTGAACAAAAAAGTGTTGCAACTAACAGTGATCTGAATTTATTGAAAAACGGTAGGTGCGGTAATTATTGTGTTTCTTTATTGTGTTTCTTACTTGATTATCAAACCATTAAAATTAAATTTCATGACAGCCCTCATTTATGCCCAAATCACTTAACAATTTATGGTAATAGATGTAATTTCATTGTGTGCCCCAGGATATCTCATTTTGTACCACACACCCTGCCTTGCCTTCCCATGCCCATTCTGTGCACGGTGTGTCTGAGGCACTGGGGGAAGATTGATGGTGGGGAGGGTCTGAGCACATCAGTTGTCCCTCTGTCCTTGTGGGACAGCACAGCTGGGCTGCTGAAGCCTTCCCCATGTGTGACACTCCACAGCTGGGCTCTGCACATTCACGCATTGGATTTTTCAGCCTGTTCTGGCTTTGGTGTGGGGACCACAGGGATTAAAGCTTGGGATGAAGAGGACAGGAGTGGTGTGAGGAGCTGAGAGATGAGGAGCAAACAAGACAGGCTGTGGTAAATGAGGAAATAATTCTGTTGGTAATTCAAATCAGAGAGACTTTTGTGCAAAATTTACAAGTTCTGACAAGTGCTGGTGACCCAGGGGATGCTGATGTGAAAGAACATGATGGAATTTTGGCCTTTTCATTTTTTTTAATTGGAAGTTGCCTAATTAAAAATAAGCTGAAGAAATAATCCTGCAGTAGCAAAGTCAACACTCAAGTTCAGGCTTCCTTTCTGGGTCAGCAGTTTTACCCTGCCTTTTAGCAGGGTTACAGGGTTAAGAGTGTGTTTGCTTACACATATACTCTGCAGTAAGTTTTGTTCTTTTTTTTTTCATAGTCAGCAGAATTATAGGTATTTTGCTCAGTTTTGCTAAGTGAACTTTTGTGTGTATTGACTTCACCCGGTTTGATTTTTTTTCTGTTACATTCTAATGAGACAAGAATAATTAAAGAAACAAATTATTATTTTCACTTTTATACCTTTTATCCCATAGTCTGGTAGTTTTTTATCCATGGAAATGAAAGAATTTTTAAAACTCCTTTGTGCGCATACTAATTATAAGTGCCATTTCTGCTGCTTAATTATTTGATGTAAATGTGTTGATTAATTGAGCTGTGAAGTCTGTGCAGTGGTACACTGCAATTTCTGCAGTATTAGTTAACAATGCACATTTTGAAAACACTTTGAAATAAGTCCTCTTTCAAAGAGAGCAAGAACTAAAAATTCTGCTCCATTTTGAACCAAAAGTTCCCCCAATAAATTTATTGCCCATATGTAAGTAAATGATGATTGTTATTTCTCACAGCTGCCAAGTCACTGTTTAATTTGTGTGTCTGTTTATGACAAGGCATGTTGTCTGCATGGGAGATTAATGATTTTTTCCATACATTGCTGTTACAGTTTATGTTTTAAAGACAAAGCTGCTATGATTAAGGCTTTGCCTGCTGTCAAGAGAAAATAAAATTTCACAGCAGTTGCCCTTGGTCTTCATGTTAAATCTATGGCCAGCTGGATATTTCTGAGATACCTTCAAGTCAAATTGTATTAACTAAAACATGAAAATCACCCTTTGTTTTCAGGGCAATAGTTTTCATTTTGTATCTTTTTTGACAGTTGTTAAATACACTTTTAATTTTTTTTAAGGCTTGCCTTTTTCTACTAATAGCCAAATCAATCTTTAAACATAGTACATAATTTTGAGTGAATAATTAGTTATTTTCAACAAAAAAAAATTAAAGTAATTGTTTGGGTAGGAAAGGGCTATCCATCTGTCACTGGTCAGATTTATAATATGAACCCAGTTATGATGTTCATATTTATTTCAAAGCACTTTGCAAAAACTGGAGATGCTACAGGAGGATTCTGCAAAAACTATAGAACGGCAAAATAACAAACAATAATAAAAAAAAAGGAAAGAACAAGAGAAGAAGTAATAGAGAGACATTTTAGTTTTGGACTGCTTTGTAGCTGAAGCACTCAAGGAATCCATTTGCATCCCATGAAAACCAGATGCTCTTCTGAGGTGCCTTCCAAGCTTGTCCCTGCCTGGTCCTGGTTCCTCTGTAAAGTGTGAAGCATCCATCCCAACTGGGGGCTGATCACAGGGAGCCTCAGTGTGACTGTTCTGCAAAACCCAGACATGATCTGAGAACAGGAGAGGCCAGCACAAGGAGGGAATGATAGGAGGGAATTTTGATATTCAGCTCTGGTCACACACACAGGACAAAGAGGAGACCAAATGGGAGAAGATTCAGATGAGCTGTGAAAATAAAAACCTTTGGCTTCTGTTTGACAAGTGCAGTAAAATTTAAAGGCAATTTAATGCATTGTATGAGGTGGAGACAGAGGAGGGCTCTCCTGAAAAGGTTAAGGGAAGTGAACATGGGAATAAAAAAATGAGCTTTGGGCTGTGTATGAATGCATCTGGAAATGAAGAGATTTCAAGGCCTCAGGCATCATCAGGCCATCTCCCCCACGGAGAAGTGGAGGCAAAGACCTTCCCAAAGGCTGGTTCTGAGGTGTCCTCCCTGGAATTGCCAAAGATCCACCTGCAGTTGCCACACTTCCAGTGTTCTATCCCTGTAATGATGATGGAAACAAATGCCCTTGTAGGTTGTACTGCAATGTGTTCCTGTTCCTCTCCCTGTCCTGTCCCCAGTGCAATATCATCCTTTTCTTCTGAACAGTTAGGGTGTATTTCCATAGGGAATGTGCAGACAATCTATTTCCTGTGATTTGCATTTGAATTTAGCATTTGTTTCTGTCAAGAAATGTGTATTTGAGGTCAACTTTCCTTCTCCAGCTGCTTCAAGTGTGTATTTGAGGTCAACTTTCCTTCTCCAGTTCCTTCAAGAGCTTCCTTTGGGTCAGCTTTCTCAGACTTGTCTGAGAAAAGGGGGGTTATTTCTCCTCTTCCCTTCCCTCCCTTCCCCAGAGCTCAATGTATGGATTCTATCAGTCCTGGGGTACTGCACTGGGTAGGCAGCTCTTGTGGTATTACATCACTTTCCATAAGATTCTTTTTCTTTTCCCACTTCTTCAGTTGCCTTTTCCTAAATCAGGAGTGACTAACTCACTGCATCTAGCCTGCATGACACTTTTCCTGACCTCTCTGAACATTGCCTTGGCCTCAGAAGACCCAATTGGCACTATTTATAATATTTTGTGCGTGCAGCTGGGGAAACAAGAGCTTTGTGAGCACAGGCCAAGTTTGTCTCTGACAGGATTTATTAACTTTAATAGGGTACAGCATAAACATGGCTGGGTAGTTTGGCCCTTATACAAAATATCCCACAGATGTGGCACGAGTTTGCTCTTCCAGTTTTAAATGAGCTATAAATCACTCAAAATACAGACCAGTCATCTTCATTTTCCCCTAAAATCCTAAGCAGATTATAGGTTGTAGGACTTGCAGGGTTCGAAAGCTGTGTCTTGAAAAAAGTCAGAGTAATTGATTTCAGGATTCAGATTTAGAATTTTTTTTTTTTTGAAATCCCTTTTTTCTCATAGCAGAAGGCAGACTTTTTCCTTCCTTAATTTCCTCAATACTTGAAAAAAATTATTTCTGTATTGAAATTTTTGGGTGCTAGGCACAGTTGTGAAAGCATTTGACAAAGTGCAGGCTTGTTAAAAAATTGACTGAAGTGCTAATACCTTTTTCTTGGGTTTTCATTTTTGTGCAAGGAATATGGAAGAAAAAGTAAGAATTTAAGAAAAATTGTTTCTTTTGTTAGATAACAATGGAACAACAAGCTAAACAGGAAGAAATACCTCTTCCTGAGGGAAGTCAGGGTTGAAATGAATTGTGCTTGCCCTTAATTTACACATATTCAAACCAATAAATTCAGACTGTAGTTTTAGAAAATCGTGTTTCAACATTGATGGGTGGGGGAAAAAAGTGGGGGATGAAGGTGAACATTATCAACCTTTCACTGTGAATGAATCTCCCTGCTAGAATGAAATACAAAAATACCAATATTCCCAGGAGGAAAAGATTCCATGGAACTTTGGGGTTTGTCCTTTTTCCAGTAGGTTTTCTGAACACTGAAGGAGAAAGTTGTGTTAATCAACATTGTTTTTTCTCCCCACGTTTGTCTGTATTTCTGTGAGATGGATACTTAATCAAAATTTCTGTTTTGTCTCAAACCTGCCCTGTGGTCAGCACACCTGAGATATTCTGTTGGCTGTGTCTCCTCGTGAAATCCATGTCAGAAACTTGGGAGTCCTGAGTGAAACCATGGCAGAGAAGAGTTCCCTCCATAGGACTCAGACACGTGGGGGAGTGATTTGTGCAGCTGCAGCACAGCTGGCACAGCCCAAATTTCTGTCAGACTTGCCTTGCAGTGTGAATTCAAGGCAGGCTGCAGAGGTTGTGCTGCAGAGGTTATTCAGAATTCTTTCTTACCCACTGGGATGCAGCAGTGCCCAAGGCTGGGCAGGCAGGGGGAGCTGCCCTGAGCCCTGTGCCTGGATGGGAGCAGCAATGCAAAGAATAATTTACTGGCCTGGTGCCGTGCTGCCATCCTGGGCCTTCATGGCCAACTTCAGTGGTCAACTTCCAGGTTTGAGTGGATACTTCCAGAGGAATCTCCCAATCTACACTATTCCTTGATTTGAAAATCTGCTTATTCATTGGTAAACTTCCCTGTGCTTTCCAAAGCCAGCAGTTATGGGCATGTGTCCATGGGAACTGGTTTCTCTGTTGCTTTCTTTTGTCCTCCAAGACTTCCTGTCTTTCCATAATTTGTCCTAATCTGTCTTGGGTTGTTTTACCCTTCTCTGGAGGACATTTTTTTTTTCCTTGGGCTTTTTTATTTGTTTTTTTCTGCTGTTACAGATGGCATAGTGCCACTGTTTGGTAAGGCTTTGACCTCTAACTCATGTCTTACTTCAAGCTGTGTGTTATTATTAGCAATGTGAATTTGCCCAGTCCTCCTCCATAGGTTCAGTTAGGTGCAATATTTTTTCTGCTCACTGTCACCTGGTGCCTTGTATGTTCATCCAAAAGATAAAAATCTCACTGGAATGTATTTGCCCAATAAATTGCTCTGTTATGATATTTGGACACTTGGACATAAGGAGTGAAGGGTCTCTGGGTGCACTTAGACTCTTTAGAGATTGCAGGACAAAGTGGTGAAGGTAACTGAATAGTTTTAGTCCATTTCCCAATTAACCATCATCTTTATTTTTTGTGGAAAACCTCCCTAACACATTTCAGGTCGTTTTTTTTGTTTATGCTGCCAGTAAGAGACTGAGCTTTTTTAGGTGCAGCTCCAGGTCACACCTGGATTGATCAATATCTGTAGATAAATAGATTAATTTAGAGCACAGCACTCCCTGTGTTGAGGAGCACTTGGCTGTGTTTTGTGGCTGTGGTGACACGGTGGCTGCGTTAATGGGATGAAAGAAGATTGTCTTGAGTGACTGCCAGTTATGTCTGCCTTAATGGCCAAAGGATTTATGAAAGTTACACTCAGATGTTGCCCACATTTGGCTTCCTGCCTGCTCGCTGATGTTCTGTAAAAGATCACGAGGGTGCAGCATGGATTTCCTGAAGTTGGAAATTAAAATATCCAATTTCTATTAATTTGTTTTAGATGATCAAAAGTATAATTAAAATAGCTGGTTTGTGAGTATTTCCTTCAAAGAGAACACTCATTTAAAATTAGTGCTTCATCAGCTTGAATTTATTTATTGCTCTTGACATCCATTTAATTCTGCCTTCATTAACTGGAAACAAAAGCTAAAACAACAGTGATTTGAAAAGATCACTGCAAGATGTTAAGTAAATGCTGTAGTATATAAAGCCAACCTTTTATGACATTTTCATTTTGCAGTTACAAATGTGTCACCAGATGCTGATTTGGAAATTCTGTTTTCTTCCTCCCTCACCAATGCCACCATAATAACTGGGATCACAGGCAAAAAGCCAAAGCCTTCTTTGAAATAATGGAAAGATTTAAATGTCCTGAATTAAAAAAAAAACAAAAACACAAACCAGTATTCTGCAAAGTTTGAATACAATTTGTGATTTGCCCTATAAAAGTTTCTGATCTTGGCAGGGAATGTGGGGATGTTAAATCTGTAATCTTTCTTCTTCAACCTCTTGTTCTGTCCACTCCAGCCCACTTTTCCAGTGGCTCTCCAGTGAGAGCTTTGCCTTGTTTGAGGTTTTCAAAAATGCACATTCTTTCTAATTCTTCATAACAATGAAGAATTCTGCTCTAGCCTTTGGTTTTTGAAGTATAATTGACAATTCTGAAATGAGATCACTGGGAATTGTTTGATTTCCTGGTCCTCAGTGGGAGAGCAACTCTCAGTCTGGATTATGTAGTGCCTTGATTTCTGCCTAGTGCAGGAGGTGTGTTTAAAACCTCCAGATACACATTTATCAAATTGCTCCTTATCTTATACAGTGCTTTCAGGCTATGAAAGATCCTGACATCATGGAAACATTCCAGATTTGATAGGTCAAATAAGAAGATGGAGGAAAGAGGGTGACTTGTGCTAAAGAAGGTTATTTACATGTTTATTTCAGTTTTATGTGTACACCTGCATTGATTAAGTGTGCTGAACTAGGAAGGAGTAAACAGGGTTTCATGCAGGGAAGATGTAGCTCATAAATCCATTTTTATGAGCTTATCTATTTCCAGAACATTGAAGTTCTGGTCAGGAATGAACCAGATTGAAGAGTGAGAAGAGTCCAATTAATGTCATTCTTGACATGGGAAGGAGTTCCCCACCAGAAGCTGATAGAGAAACCAAGCTGCTGTGGGATAGAAAGGGAAAATTATTAATTAGTTAAGAAAGGGAGTAATAACTTGTAGAGCTTAGATCCTCATTGGAGCCCCTCTGGAATGTGGGCTGGGCCCTGAACTGCTCAGCTGTGTTTGGAATTGTGTTGGAAGAAGGGTGAACAGAGGGCTGGGAAGGTCCCTGGTACTGGACTGTGAAGGAGGGAGCTGATGTGAGGAGTTAGAGAGGACAAGATGATGAATTGTCAGGTGAACTTCAGTCTTAATAAATCCAAAGTGATGAACAGGGTGGAAAAAAATCTGAGCTTTAAATAGTGGATGATGAGCTCAGGGCTGCCTTTTACCTCTTAGGAATTGGATCCAGGTTTTAATACATCTGTGAAAATCTTACCTATGGCTCAGTAGTGAGCCAAAAAAAGCATTTTTTTGAGCAGAATGTTTTGTATCAGCACAGGGCAGGATGTTTTCACTTCTTTGGAATGATCTCACCAAATGAGAAGATGATACTTGAAAACTGTTTAAGTTGAAAGGAGGTGCTAGGGAAAAAAATATTTGCAAAAGGGAACGTGATATGAGAGAAGAATCCAATATTACACTTGAAGGGAAAAAAGAGAAAATCAAGCACACATTGTGAATAGAAGAATGAAGTATAAAAATATTTAATGTATTATAGTCCAAGATAATTGGTAGTATATTTTTTTTCCCCCTCAACCAATTACAGGATAAAACTTTCCTGGGTGGTGTAACTGTTGTTAAAGTGGTTAAATGGAAACTGGTTTATTGGTTCTTGTCTTCCCAAACTGAATTATTTACTTCTTGGTGAAGGATTTGCTGTTGTCCACAGATTTTTTCCTGACTTCTAACCTGAAGGTTTCTGGAGTGTTCCCACACATGCAGTTGTTGCAGGACTTGCACTGCTGAGGAGAGGAGCTGCTTGGAGGCTGTTTATAGTAGATTACTTTGGGATGGAATCGAGATTTTCCTTGCCAATGGCAGGTGCTCTTCTGGGTGCTTCAAATACTCAATTCCTTCTCTCCCCTGTTGCTTGTTCTCCTCTTCAGAATCTTCTTTCCCTTGGATTGTGCTGATGCCAAGCAGGTGGGTTTAGGTCTGGGCTGTAACTGAGAGGGGAAGGCAGTGGACAAGCAGGGGAGGAACCTTTGCTTTAATATTTTTGGTCAGCTGAAAGAGTTATAAACTACACAACAAAACAGTTATAATCTGGATAATTTCAGGTATTTGTTGCAACTAGATAAACTCAGTGTAGCAGAACAGGGTTGGGCCAGAGATTTAGTGTGCCTTTCATAGAATTATTTTTTTTTTATTCTTATCTGTATAAGTCTCTATAAACAAAGCTTCTTTTGGAAAGAATCTACTGAGTCATTGCTTGCATGACAAAATTTTAACTGACTCCTGCTCTGACAGTTTACTAGGTCAGGAGGATTTTTCCTGAAGTATTTATTCATTGTCTTTAAAAAAAATAGTAGAAACTGAAATATAAGTCAGCTCTGCAGAACACATGACAGAATATTAATTCTGTTAATAGTAGGCTGTGAAATGTGTGGTAAAATCCCAGCCAGGGGATTATCTCAGCTAAAACCTTTTCCTTTGACAAGTGAGGGCCTTAGACATAAATTATACTCACCACCAAAGTTTCCTTCCAGGGTTACTTCATCAGGGAAGCTTCTCAGCCCTATCTTTTATATCAAAATTGAGTTAATGAGTTGTGCATCTCCTGATGAGTTGGCAGAGCTTTTGCAGCTTCAAGGAGATCTAACACCTGCTAATATCAATGCAAAAGCTTGGCTGCAAAGTTGCCAAACCCACATTTAACCTATTTAAATCACAAGCTACCATTGATCTGGTTTTCACAGTGTGTTCTGAGTGCTTTGGGCTTAGATGTATTACTTAAAGAAAGATTTTAGTATTTAATTTGCAGTGTTTAAAAGGAGAGAAGCTGCCTCTTTAGCATTGAGAAAAGAAAAAAAAGGCAGTTTAGTAATTTATTGCTAATTAAGAAGAGGCATGAAAAGGATTCTTTTACTGCATGAAGATTCAGTTTGGGATGAAGAAAACCAGAACTTGATCAAGAAAAACTGTGAGTGGCAAGCTGCAGTGAAGTGTGTCTGTGTGAGCAGGGGCTGACCCTGTGTGTGAGCCAGGGCTGTTCCTGTGCTCCAGCACAGCTGAGCTACCCCTGGCAGCTGCCCAGCCTTTGGGAAGGGTGATGGTGCCCAGGTTTGAGGCTGAGGTGCTGTTGAACAAACCTTTCCATTCAATGTTTAGCTTGAAATTGTAGAAACATGGAATGGTTTGGGTGGGAAGGGCCCTTGGGGATCATCCCCTGCCAATCCCTGGTCAAGGACACCTTCCACCTCCTCAGGTGGCTCCAAGCCCCATCCAGCCTTGAACACTTCCAGGGATGGGGCATCCCCAGCTTCTCTGGGCAGCCTGTGCCAGAACCACCCTCATCATAAAAGCCACCTTCCTTCCATCCAATCTAAATCTGCCCTCTTTCCACTTTAAACCACTCTCCTGTCACTGCAGGCCTTGGTAAAAAGTCTCTCTCAGGTTTTCTCACTCCCTTTTAGGCCCTGGAAGGGGCTCTAAGGTCTCCCTGGAGCCTTTTCCTCCCCAGGCTGAGCCCCCAGCTCTCCCAGCCTGGCTAGGAGCAGAGGGGCTCCAGCCCTGGGAGCGTTTCCATGGCTCTCCTTGGGTTTCTGGGTCTCAGGTCTGTGCTGTGCTGGGAGCCCAGAGCTGGCTGCAGCGCTCTGAGAGGTACCAAGCAGCTGGAACAAGACACATTTTATCCTTTTTTCATGGTCCTGAAGTATGTTCTTGAGGGTCCTGATGGGAACTGTGTCATTTTGTGTGTACTGTAACAAGTTAATCCAAGCTTGTTCTTAGCGAGGCTGCTTGTGGTGGCAGTGCCAGCCCAGATTTGAAGTAGACTTTGTTTGTAAAGACTGGAAATGAAATGGACTTTGTGTAGAAAAAAGAGAAACCTTATTTTTTTAAGCTGTTCACTCTTGAGTATTGTCTGTGTATATTTGGACAAGGTACCACATAAATCTGAGATAGTTTCCATCTAGTAAAATACATTTTTTTAAATGATAGCAGCTGCACATTATTTTGGAAAATAAGAGAATTTATGCAAGATTTTTCACAAACATTTTTCTTGTTTTCTTTTTCTAAACCTTTGTCTATATCATTTTTCTAGGTAAAAACCTTTCACTCCTTGGAGGTTTTGGATGACTTGTGAGTTGAATTTATTTTGCAAAGAGTAGGCAAAGAGTGGGTAATGTTTATAAATCTAACCTGTTCAATTTGGATAAATCTTACACTGAGATCTTAGTTCAGTGACTGAAGGAGTGGGGAAAAATAAAAAATTGAAAAAATGCACATACTAAAGCTACTTTAGTAGCAGTTTATTTTCCTGCTGCTCTTTAAAAAAAGGGGGCAGGGGAGAAAAGTGTCTTTAAATAGCCTGTTGGGCTGCTGCTGCTGCATCTGCTTGCTTGTGTGACAGATACTGCATTTCTCATTAGAGGTACCTTGCAAGGACCCATGGTCACCATAGTAACTATCTTGGAGCATTATACCTTAAATTTATCCTGACAAAGGTTACTGTGGCAATTCCTCAATTCCTACTAATTGGCATTTTATTTTTCATTTTCTTTTTTTGCTGCTGTTATTTTTAGCTCATCCCCTCCTCCTCCATTTAAGTTCCAGATCCTAAGTGGAATGAATTAGGAGAATTAGTGAGAAAATGCTTTACAGGGTAGGACTAATTGGCAACTAAACTCTGTGTTTTGCTCCTCAGTGTGAAAAAAAAAGTCTAAATCATTGCTTCCAGTGGTAACTAAAAGGTTATCAGATTTGTCCTCCAAATGTTTTGATATGAAACAATATCAGTGCTCTTGAGACATGGGTTTGGTTTGTGCAGACTTCGACTATTGTTTATTATCAAATATTAGTCATGTTTTTTATTAGCAGATATTACTACCAGCAGAGATAGAGGGAAACAAGCCATATCCTGAGGAGCTGAAAAGCTCATTTAAAGTAAGCCTGTGATAAACACAAGAGTTGCTGAGCTATATTGGTACCTGGGCCAGGTGCTCTTTTGGTCCAGATGCGGCCACCTGGCATCTGCTGGTGCAGCAGGTTGAATTAAAAGTTATTCATGGGCTGATGATATCATTGTTTAATTTCCTGTAGGTGTATTAGAGGGTGACTGCTGCACTTCCAGTGGCTGAGAAGTCTCAAATTTAATTGCTGGATTGACGGCAGCTCCATTTTCCAGGCCAAGGATGGAGGGAGCAGTGACCTGATGAGCCCTCCCAGGGTGCTCATCCCTGGCAGCAGAGAGGAGAAATCTGAGCTGGAGTGGGGCTGGGAACTGCTGGTGTGGGGAAGGAACAGCTCAGCTCTGCTGACCAGGGAAATGGAACTGCAGATATGGGCACAAAATGGGGCCTTAAAGAAGGCAACAAAGTCAGAGGATGTCAGACCATGGCAGTGAGGGAAGAGGAAAGGGGAAAAAGGGGAAGAGGAAAGAGAAGGGCAAGGGCAGGGGTTAAAAGGAAAGGAAAATGGGAAAAGGAAAGGGAAAAGGAAAGGGAAAAGGA
>JAYDZK010000113.1:147640542-147671208 GCA_034509185.1 Euphonia xanthogaster | reverse complement strand
GAAAGGAAAGGAAAGGAAAGGAAAGGAAAGGAAAGGAAAGGAAAGGAAAGGAAAGGAAAGGAAAGGAAAGGAAATTCTCAGCTGCAGTGAGGTGTAGGACACAGATGTGTGTTCAACCACTGTTCTGCACTCAGCCCATCTCCGTGTGGCAGAGTTCACCCAAAGGTGCAGCCAGCAGTCACTTGACCTTTTCCTTCTTTTTGAAATGTAAGAGAAAACCTCTTAAAGCTTCCCAGCCTTTAAACGCTGAGCTTTCTCACTGTAATATCAATTCAGCCCTGATGTAGATCAGCACTTAAGTTTAGCACAAGGCAAGCTCAGAAGATGTAAGAGATGCTTATTCAGTGTTGACTTTGAAGCACCAAGGATGATGCATAAGTCCAAGAATCATGCACTAGAACTGGTTAGAACAATTCAATTTTCTTCCCATGTTTAGAACAATTTAATTTTCTTCCCATGCTTCCTCAGCAGAAATTTACAAGGACTGGAATTTCATGCCTGGGAATGGGAATTTGCTACAAAACTTGAAATTTGCTACAAAACTTGAAATGGAGGCCTGGGAATTACATACATCCTCAAGGGCTGTGCAGGGCTGTGTTTCATTTGCCTTTTTTTTTTTTTTTTCCCTCCTGTATGTAACTTTGAGGAGAAGCCTCTTTTACAATATAAAACAAAACAAAAAAAAAACCGCAAAATCTGGGAAACTGTCATTGGCTTTCAGTAATTTTAATTCTTTAGCATGAAGGAAAAGAGGAAGGATTTCTCTGTGCTAAGTAGATGGACAGGATTTATATCTTGTTGACAATAAGTCTGCCTTTCATGTAATTTAAAATTAAGTTAGCAGAGCTTTGTGGGATCCAAAATTGGTATTTTGTCACTGTGAAGCCAGTCCAATGGGCTTTGTAGAGGCCTCATTCTCTTCCCTGAGGTATTGGATGCTACAGTTCCTGACACACTGCTGAACTTCCCAGATTTTCCTGTATTCTTCACTTGGAGTGCCTGAACAGGAACAGAATTGAGAACTGGAACTCTGCTCAGTTTTTGGAAACTTTGGTCATTGCATCTAATGGGTGACCTGGGATAACAAAGTCCCTCTCATGTGGTTTTTTTACCCATATGCTGTGAGCATGTTATTAAAGAGATGCAAGGTGTGATTTGGAACCTGAGAGACAAAATAGGGAATGATATTCTGGGCAGGAAGGGGCCAAGAGCAGGAGCACAATCTGCTCCTCTGGGTTTGTAGTGAGTGCTGAATTCACTGCCCTGGCAGCAGCTGAACCTGCACTGCCTGAGTGGAGGTGGAAATACCCAAGCTGAGTATTGGATAGAGGATCTTCAAGGTTTCCAGAAGTTTTTATTTGAAATACATCAGCAATGGTGATCTGAAATTAAAATGATAGCTTGCAATCATGTAGAAATTTGCAGTGTTGTTCAAGACAAATAATTTCTTCCAGTGGTCAGTCCTGGAAATACCTGAGTCCTATTGGAAATCTGAAATTAAATGTGGGTTGAATAAAACAGCATTCACAAGCTGTGATAATTTTTCAAGCTTTAGAGGCATTCAAACTTTAATTTTATGTAGCAAATTATACTCATTTGCTGCTTAGAATTTGTAGCTGAACACCTACTGAAGATTATTTCTTATTTTGTTTACGTTTATATTGTGTTGACTATGACTTTTTGCCTATGGTTTTTGTTCTTCTCAGCAGTTTTATATCTTCATTTTGATCATAGATCCATTGGCAGTGGGATGCCTTTTTCCTGTGTGTGTTTTCTCCCTGACACAAAGTGATCCTGATCAGCACTTATGTTTGAAGACTTGCTGTTGCAGGAATCACAAAAGATTAAGGGGTAATACAAAATTATGGAAAGGAGGAAAATAGTAATTTAAGTTGTAGCAGCAAATGTTTTCTCATGTATTGCACTTAAGTGTACAGAAAGTATTTAATAAGTCATAATTACTGGTTTCGTTATTGTTGGAGGAACTAGAAAAAAGTTTCAAGGGAAGGTAGTCATACACCTGATTCTAAAAGAATTTCAGCTGCCCTACCAAAAGTGTTCAGTGGTTTTTTTTCAGATTTTGCTTTGCAGTTTGTGTTAAATTCTAGGGCTGGATATTTCAGGAGAACCAAGCAGAGTTAGAAACTGAATGAAGTGCTCATGCTGTTGACACAGTTCTGTGCTTTCTTGCTGTGTGAATCCAGTTTATGAATGGCTCACAGTAAGAGGCTTGTGAAAGCTCATGGAGGGTAATTCTCTAATGAAATCTGCAGCAAAAATGCACTTGTTTAAAATGGCATTAAATTCTATCCTCATGTATTAAAGTATGAAACATATGCTCCTGACAGCTCCAGCCATTTCTTCATCTATCATTAGTGACAGTAGATGTAGTTTAAATACTCAGGAACTTTAGGACCATTTTGGTTTGGATGTTGATGCTCTGTCAAAAACATCAATGAAATGTGTTGTCACAGCATCATTCAGGGTCTTTTAGGAGTGGCCCCTTTTTAGGCCCCTTTTGGAGTGGGCCTTTTGAGGTCAGATAGTGCCATGCCCCTGCTCAAGCTGGGTCACCTACCACCGGTGTGATCTGCTGCAGTGCTGTACAGAATGTAGTGGTTGCTAAACTTTCTCAAAGGGAAGGATTTTGACCAAATACTTCCTGTGCTTTCCTCTACTTTTTTTTTTCTTTTTCTTTTTTTTTTTTTACTAAAAGATTCTGAGGTTTTATCTGCACCTGAGACAAGTTGTTATATTGACTGTAAGGAGCACAGTAACTTCACAAAGAACAGAATCCCAGTATTAGGAGTGCTGTTTCTCTCAAGGACTGAGTTTCCTCAGATGGGAATCCTTTTAAGCTGCTGTTTCTCTCTGCTCCCAAAAGTGTTTGAAGAACACTTTTAGAAGTCCAGGCATTTATCTCTGCCTCTGATGGGACTTGGTCCTGGATGATGAAAGGGGGAGGAGGGGTCCCCACAGAGCAGCTGATGAGTGACTTATGGAGATGCTGGAAGTTCTCCCTGAAATTACAATGATCGAGGAATGTGATGTCCAAGAAAAACTGGCCCTGCTGGGGTCCAGCCTGATGGCTTCTCCCCCTTACTTTTTCAGATCTGTTGCTTTTAAAAACGGTTTGTTTTGTTTGATGGGTTTTTTTTTCTTTCCAAGATTAAAAACACTTCCAATATCACATTCCAATATCACATTAAGTTTCTTTGACCATTTCCTTATCCCTTTTGAAAGGTGGTTTTGTTGACATTGCTGATTGGATATGAAATCTGCCTTGCCTTTTGCCTAGGTCCAGAAAATCTGGAGATTCTTTCCCTTGTATCATTCTCCCTATTTCATGGGTTTTCTCTTCCCTAGAAAATACACTGGTTTTAAGTATCTTAAGGGGGAATTTTCATCATTATCAGATCTTAAAATAAAGCTTTATCTCCATTTATTAGTGAGCTTCCTGCAGTTCTCTTTAATCCAGGTTTGACCCATGGCAGAGATTGGTGCCTCACTCTTTTGCAGACTGTTTAATATATAGATATAGATATATATATATAGATATAAATATAGATATAGATATATAGATAGAGATTAGATATATGTAGAGACAGATGTATATATATATATATATATATTCACAATTACATTTTCACACTGAAAGCTTTTGAGTTTTATCTTGGGTGTTCCTTACCTTTCCTATCCTTTATTTGAGGAGTGTTGAAACAATATTAGAAAGCCAGAAGCTGCTTTTCCCATTCAGAGTTTTCTTTTAGTGTCACATAGTAATTAAAAAATAATCAGAGTTTCATAACTTGAAGATCAATTTATGAAGTGTAAGTAAATTTGTCACTTTAAAATGACAAATTTAAATTTGTCACTTTAAAATGATGGCAGTGCTTGTGGTGGGTGTCTGATCTCTTAGATCAAGAATTATTAGGGTTTTAACTTTTTTTTTTTACTTCTTAGAGATACCTCAGCATCTCAATACTGTTAAAAGAAAATTTGGGTTTGGTTTAAGGTTTTTTGTACCCTCTTTTCTGGCAAAATATTTTACTTTGTTTCATTGAAGAAAAACTACAAATAAGTTGTGTCCATCTGTGCATGAAGCCTGAATAGATGCTCATCAAGAATGAAATACTTGGATCTTAAAGAAATTAGCAGGTTTTCAAAATTACTTTATTTACAATAACATATTTTTGTGGCATCCAAATTACAGCCAAGCCTCACAGGCAGGATGCTTGAGAAAATACAAGCAGTGCAGATGTCTTTTTCTTAAGTGAAGGTGAGATAATAACCTCCAACTGTAGTGTTACAGACAACCTGAGGGATTATTTGCTTTGCTTTATTTGGAATATTTTGATTATTTTAAGTTTATTCAGATAGAGAAGTAGCAACTGCATGACAGAGAAATGTATACAGGAATTACAGAAATAAAACATTAGACTAGATTTTTAAAGAAAAAAAAAATCTCCTTATTTAGGCGTGGAGTACTGTGGAATTGCTTAAATAGAAGTGGTAGAAATTGCAGGCATTACTCTGTGGACATGAGATTCTGTTCCTCACAGGAGAAGACTTAAGCCAATGGAGTATCCTGTACTGTACTTCACTTCAAATGATTGCAAAGGGAATAAAAAATAAAACTGAAGACAGAATATCATTTTTTGCCATCTCTTAGGTGTGGAATATCCCCCAGTGCCAGTGCTGGGGCACCTTTAGAAATTTCATGTGTTCTGGGCTCTCAGTTCTTGCTGGGAAGAAGAACAGGTCCTGCATTCCTGATTTCCATACTGGAATTTGGTGAAAGTTTTAGCCTTGGTACCTTCACTGCATGTTGGGTCCAATTAAAAACTGATTTATCACAATACTGCATGCAATTAGGCAGTAGGAAGTTACTTCAGTAGAATTTGGACATCTGATCTGAGGAAGGAATTGTCATTTTCTATTTCTATTTCTAACCTCTTTTGCTCTGATGAGCCTCTTGAATGATTGGACTAAAACAAGAGTAGTTTTGATTTAGGCTCCCAAAGGTTCTGTCAGTACCTGGCAAATCCATCAGTGATGTCTTACAGATACCTCTGGGTGTGTTGCATGTTTTATTTTAGCTCCTTATTGATTATCAATGCTCCTGATTCCACAAGAAGGGTGCAATTGAAATTCCTTGGTTGTAAACATGTTGCATTAAAAACTAACAGTGAATTGAATTTGCTTTTCTGAACCTGCTGAAAAACAAACATGCTGAGAGCTGATCACTTGGAAATTCATCAATTTTCAAGTCTGGTTCAGATCATACAAATTAAACTTATTTACTGCTAAGTGTGGTGTCTAATACATTTACACTGAAGTTACACAGAAATAACGACCTGCAGGGGTTTAAAATAATTTAATGTAAATAATACATATTATGGCAATATTCTGCTGCTTGGCTGGGATTTTTTTTACTTAATAATCATCCTTCACTGTTACACATGTATTTAATTGTTTTTTAAACATTTTTCCTTGCTTCAGTTCAGAAATAAGTCTGTCACGTTTCCAAACCCAGTGTTATTCTCTTAGTGTTTAAAGCAAAACTAATTATTGTCAAAGGTCTTGAATAGTGTACAGAACATGATAAAGAAATACATTATATAACCTGAGGGAAACAACACTTGACTTCCCAGAAGCAGTTTTAGAAAACATTAATAACATGCACAAGATAAAGAAGCAGTAATGTGCCCTTCCAACTAGGAACGTCTGGGATCTGGAAATAAAGATTAAATATTTCTGGAAATAATGATGCAGATGGTCCTATTTGGTGAGGTGTTTGTAATCTTTGTTGAGACTGTGAAATGCAACAAGCAGTAATTAGATTGAAGAATGTGAAAAACTGGTTTAGGGAAATAAATTTCAAATTTTGTATACCCCATTCAGTCATTTCAGATTTACATGCAGAGATTCTGGCCAGGGATGGAGAAGACAACCCTGGGAATTCTTAGACTGGAAAGAAACTTGCATTTTAGGGTCACAGTCTAATAAAATGGAAATGTAGAAAGAAAAAACAAGTGAAAGAAACGAGAATATAGGAACCTGGGTTCCTGTGCCACAGGAAGATCAGTGAAACAACGGAAAACATCAGGACAGAAGGGTTGATCTCATTGAGAGCTTAAAAAGCACAACATCCTCCTTTTGTAGTGCTTGTTACAAGAGCACCAAGAGGAGAATTGTGCCTGAAACCTGTCCAGTGCCCAGCTGGACAATTGTCCCCTCTCAGGTACAAACTCCTCCCCTCTGCTCTGGGCTTGGTCTCTGCTTTGTGCTCATCTTCCTCCTTAGGCTCTGCATTCCCCAGCAGGAGTCTGAATCATCTCTGAGACCTTGGTCTGCTAAAGAAATGAACCATCTTGTCTATAAAACAAAGGTTCAGTTTTGCATGATGTGCCAGAAGAGTGATTATATTTGACAGTTTCAATTTTTGATTTCACACCGAGCCCCATTTTGAATTGCATCTGTCAAGGTAAAGGAAAGGTTTGCTCCTACAGAGAGCATTGTCTCTGAAACAGGATAGTCTTTGTTATGCTGCTCAGCAAATTCATGGATTTCTTTCCAGATTTGTCCTCAGCAGGCAAAGAATCACTTTCGTTTTGGATATGATTAAAAAAAGAAAGAATCAATAAGGAATTAAACAGTCAGCAGTCAGAAAAGGCCTAATAATGATGGAGAGTTTTATTACAATTTTGTGTCTTTTGTTTTTTTCCTAGCTAGTGGAATGAAAATGCAAGTATAGGAAGTAAAAGTTACAGAAAGTAAATAAAAAAAAATACCCAAATTAGCTGATTTGGTGTGATTTACTGATGGGATATTAGTTCTCTTTTCTTCTTGTACTCGCTTGTAGTATTTAATTACTTGTAGTAATTAATTTATAATAACTTCTTTTGAACATACTGGTGTAAAGTTGGAACAGTGCTTTACTTGTTTTGGTAATTTTCTCCTTATTGCTATTTCTGTGTTACTGAACTGGCTGTTGTCAGTATTTTTGTGATCCTTGAGTCAGGTATTTGCTAGAGAGATTTTGGAACATTTGGAACATTTTGATGAGCTAGAGAGAGAACATGAGAATAAGAAGGTTTATACTTCTGGTGGAGGAGAGCTGTCTGCTCATGAAGAGTGAATCAATGTCACATAATGAACATACTATTTTGAGTTGCTTTAGCTGTTTTATAAAGTCACAGAATAACAGAATGCTTTGACTTGTAAGGGACCTCAAAGATCATCTATTCCAACCCCCTGCCATGGGCAGGAAACCAGGCAAGTCCTGCTTATTAATCTGTTGCAAGATAGATAATCAATCTGAGAAAGTAATCAAGGAGGATTTTCCCCCCTCTGAATCCAGCAGAAAGTCATCCCTGAAATGCAATTTAGGAAGGAGTATGTTGCATCCTAGTTGTTAGTTATTCAGGATGCTGCTAGAAGATAAATGATACTGAGCTTATCTGCACTAACTTTCACCTTCCTAGATGGAAAGAGAATAAAACTTCCAGTGTTGCAGCAAATTCTTCATCTATCTGGAATTTAATGATGTTTCACCTGTCACCTGAGCTATCCTGGAGTGTTATGGTTGATATTCATTAAAACTCTCTGACCCAGCAGCCTCCTCCTCCTGTGACAGAACTTAGCCCTTGAGATTCCCATCAGGACCCAGTTCCCTGTTCATCAAGAACTCCTTAAACAAAGTGATTTATTGATGCAGAATAATTATAATAATGTTCTTGAGTGAAATGGCAGCCATAAACACTGTAGTAAGTAAAAGTCTTAGTAAAATGCAGTTCTGCAATTGTTGTGATGGTTGAGCTTTATCTCATTTTGGGATCTGTTTGCTGGTTCTGAGCACCTGTATGGGTTCACTTGGGTTTGTTCTCTCTCTGTATTTTTCCCTGGGTGCCAGGTTCCAAGTTCTGCAGGCTATGTGCATCAGGTGTTGAGCTGCAATGTGTATTTTGTCTGCCTTGTGTCAGTTCTGGGTGCATTAAGTAGCCACATATCAACCCTGGAATTGTAAAATTCCTCAGGGCTTCTTTTGCAGCTTGTTCCTCTTCTCTCTCTCACTCATTTCTTGGTTTAGTCTCTGTTTTTCTCTCATCCCTTCACCTTGAGCTGCTCCCTATCTCAAGTAAACATATTTTGGAAGCAAAAGAAAATTTTCCTTCCCCCCCCCCACCCCCCTTTTGGCAATATTTTGTTTACACATTGGGAGTAGCTGAAGGTTGGGGATTTCCTTACAGAGAATTCATTTTGGTGAAATTAATTGAAACAGCAGTAGGAAATGAATGTAAAAGAAAACTTCCATTTTTTGTGAGGGCAGGGATAATGAGCAGGAGACGATCCCAGAAGTTCTTGTGTACATTTCTCTTCCACTATGCTAAACATGTTTTCTGAGCTAACTGTGCCTTATGCAAACAATGCTTTAAGTACTGAATGTAAAAAAACCCCAACTCTGCATAACCACCTGATAAATAGAAATGCTGTTCTTCTGCATATTTATTCATCTAGAGCAATCCCCTAAATGTTTTATTCTATGTTTTTCAGCCTCTTTAATAATTGGGAATACTTTATTTATTTTTCCATTGAAGATTTTCCCCCATTACTTTCTAATTATTTATTAGTAAGCAAAATCTGGGATTGGGACATATTAGAAGATGGACATTCTGGAATAACCTTCAGACTATTTTTTTCCCTTCCAGTCTTCCTAACTAGTTTGAAGACAGAATTGATAATTTTATGAGCAAGGTCACAGAATCACAGCCACAGTAATGGACTGCAGAGCCTCTCTGAGCAGTTCCAGGGTCAGAGCACCCTCACAAGAATAAAGGTTTATACTGTGTCCAGGTGAAATTTCCCATATTTTGATTTGTGTTCTGGCACTGGGCACCACAGAGAAGAGCCTGGGTCTGGCTTCTTTGCTCCTTGCCCCCGTCAAGAATTTATGGATAAAATCCTCCCGAGCCTTCTTTTCTCTGGGTTCTCTCCCAGCTCTCTCTGCTTCTCCTTGTATGACACATATTTGTATCCATTAATTGTTGTCTTCATGACCCTGGGCTGGACTTGTCTTTATTCGAGAACACTGTTGTATTTATTTTAAAGAGGGAATACAAAATACTGAATATTTTTGCTATGTAGTTTCCTTTTCCTTGTGGCCTTAGCTTTATTTTCAGCCAGTTGTTGTTTTGGGACACCAGATCAAGCCTCATTTCTTTCTTTTCACGTCTTCATCTTTTTCATTGATTGTGCTTAGTCTTCAAAGGTTCACAGAATCCTGGAATGGTTTGAGTGGGAAGGGACCTTAAAGATCATCCAGTTCCACCTCCTGTCATGGCAGGGACCTCCCACCATCCCAGGTTACTCCAAGCCCCATCCAACCTGGCCTTGGACACTTTCAGGGATGGGACACCTACAAATTCTCTGGGCAACCTGTGCCAGGGCCTCAACACCCTATTAAGAATTTCTTCCTAATACCTGATCTAAATCTCTCCTCTTTCAGCTTAAAAGCATTTCAAAACTGTTAAAAAGTTTGCACTATTTGAGTTAGGTTTTTCATTTGGAAGAGCATCTTGACTTGTGGAAGCATGAGATAGATAATTCTGTGTTTTTCCTAGAGTAGTTATTCTGCAGTTGTGTCACACTTTAAAGCTTATCTATGGAATTTCACAACTGTTCTCCTCAGATACAGCATTTGTTTCAATTTTTTTCCTGTTCTGACTGATGTTTGATGAAGCTTCTGCCAATGATGAATGGAAATGGATATTTGACATCGTGTGGAAAATGTTGTTTTCTGAGTTTCAGTTAACACTTAATTCAGCTTTCCTGGTGGTTTCCCAGTTAGATAATTGTTCTGTCAAGCAGAACCATTTATGCCCATTGCATCAAGAAAAATATTTATTTGAAAATAAATTTGCTCTTTTCAATGTTTCATTAAGATTTCCACCCACATAAATACACAATGTTTTTACTACATAGTCAGCTCTTTTACTTAATATAATATTCAGTAAAAAAAACCAAACAAACAAAAAAAACAACCACAACTTTTCATCAGGCATTATTAAATGCAAACAGTTTCTATCCTGGTAGGTGCTAGAAGAATTTTGTTAACACATGGGGAAAAAACTTCATTCATTTATAGAACTACAGAATCTTTCAGGGTGGAAAAGACCTCCAAGATCAGTGAATCCAAATGTTAATCCAGCACTGCCAGATCCACCACTGAACCTTGTCCTTAAGCACAACATTTGTCTGTCTTTTGAGCACCTCAGGGATGGCGATTCCACCACTTCCCTGGATGTGCCTGCTCCAGTGCCTGACCACCCTTTCCACTTTGTTTCTTCACCTTCCAACTAATTTATTTTTATCATAGATCCACAGTTGACTGTATTGCTCTTCTTCAAGGATGTAACAGCCAAATTCACCTCATTTAATTTAATACCTGATTTTTAAAGTATTTTGTAGTTTCACAAAGGAAGTTATTCATTCATCCAGTTGAAGGGAGATTCATAAAAGTGAGTTAAAAAACTGTTGTAATGTTCATGACTTGTTTCAGGTTGCATTACCCAAACTTAAGAAATCTTACCAGTAGCACTGAAACTGAAAATCAAATACAATTAGTGAGGAAAGTGGTATTTTTGTGCATAGCTTTAGCTAAAATTAGGAAAGACCCTCAGGATATGGTGGTAAATTTATTTTTAGAAAAGAGCATTGCAATTTAATGAAATGCTGAGCCCAGGGAATGCAGTCAAGGATAATCAGAGGCCCTTATCACCTTTGACAGGCTGCAGTATTTCTTACAGCTTTGTTTCAGCCTGTGACTTCTTACTTCAGTAATTAAATACTTTCTGTGCCCATTCTTAAGGAAAACATTAAAGCTTAAAAAAGGCATAAATAATAGTAATTAAACCAAAAAAAGGTATAGCTTCAGGGGATGGGATCTTGCTTGAAACATCAGATTTGAAATATTTAGATTCCTTTAATCAGAGTTGCAAATCACAGGAGAGCAGGCTCAGTCCTTCATCTTTTGCAAGCCACATAAACTCAGCTCAGTGCAGAATCACTGAAATCCCTAAACTGTTGTATCAGGGAATCACTTTTCTGGTGTTCAGAGCACACTTATTGATGGTCTTGTCAGATTGTTCTTCAAGATCCACAAAGAGCAGCTCTCTCCCTTGGGACAGGACATTCTGCCAAATGTGGACCTGCTACAGCCAAAAAAGGGAAATTCTCAAGGCAGTCTCAGCCCCTGTTTCTCACTGCCACTCTTTCCACTCTAATTTTCTACTCTGTGAAGTGTGTTAAAGGAATGGTGGGGCTGTGATGCTCTGCTTTCCATCAGGAGCTGGAGAGGAATCCATTAGCAGATTCCCAGGGAGAAGCTTCCTGATGTAGCAGGATCAGCATTGTTTGTCACCTCTGCACTCGTGGTAATGAGCCATTCTGTACTACCCTGAGATGCTGAAAATTGCTGGTTTCTGCCTTCATGCACCTCAAATATATCCATCTTTATTCTCCTTCAGTACATCATTTGTAAAGAGTGGAAAGGACTCACACCAAAGTTTGTTTTCAGTCAGTAAGTTTGAATGAATGTTCTCTCAACACCAGCAAAATTCTTCACTGATGAGAGCTGAAGGGGTAGAACTGCTTGGGCAGAATTCAGCAGAAGCTGGCATAGAAGAACTGTAAAGAAATAGCTGTGGACCAGTGGCAGCACCCTCACTTTTGTCAGTAGTATTTTCCTGTTGGAAACCCTTCATAGAGCTTTATTTGCATCTGCTCCTTCTGACCTTGAGGGTGGGCAGCTTAAAGTTATTTTTAGATCTTTTGTGAGTGTATTTATGTGACACTGACTGTTTTTAAATTTGAAAAGCCAAGTAGCTTTTTATAGCATTGTTAAAGAGGCAGTGGTCATGGCTCAGTGGTTAAAACTGAATTCTGTTTTGCACTTAAAAGCTGAGATTTATTCTTTTAAGCCTTGTGCTGGTTTAAGGATTCAATGAGACTGTATGTTTGCTAAGGAAGCAGCTTCTGGCTGCTTTGGTCTGGTTGTGTGGTTTTCTGCCTTAAAAAAAGCCCAAACAGGTATAGTTTGTACTGTATATCATCTTTATGCTATATTTTTAGACATTTCTGAAAACCAGTGCATTTTCATGGTAAAATCCAAGCTCCAGCTTTACCTAAAACTAGCCTAAGGTTTGAATCAACAATTTAAAACTGAGGAAAAAAAGAGATACCATAACTCCCTGCACATTAATCATTAAATTTTCAATAAATTTACTATCGAGACTGTCCAGAAAAAGGCTGATGTGCAAGGTACAGGTAGAGTGGCAGTTTCTCCAGCAATGACTTGCATTTTGTCTTTCTGGGTTTTTTTAAACTGATGGGATTGAGAGAAGCTTGTCTTGGAATCTCATAAAATACCTTGCTTCTTCTTCACACATTATTTGATCAAAGTCTAGGATCTGCAGGTATTTTTCTGTTAATGAAAACTGGCTGTGGAAAAAATGCTTTACAGCACCTACGTCAGTTCTCTTTGTGTAGTTGTCTTTTGACACATTTTTGTGTTGTTAAAATAGATAAAGATGGGCTTTTTTTTTGCTCTTTCAGTGATTGCCCCGTGTATGCTTCCTAACAGGGATGTGTTTCCTTCTGCTTGTCACCAAATACTTCAACTTCTCCTCAATTAATTAATGCCCTTAAAATCTGTGGGTACCTGCAGGAGGAGATTAATCTACCTGTGTCATTCTTAACATGACATTGCAGCTGCATTTATTTTCCTTCATGTCTCTTCTAGAATATTGCTGTGCTTGTGTTCTGAGAGCTTTGACAAAAAATATGTACAGGGGGTTTGAATTTCTGCGTGTCGACTTTGAAGCTGTTGGGCTTTGATGGCCTCGCTCGATTTTTGATGTTTGATCTTCCCTTGGTTTCCCCCATTCAAATGAAAACAACAAAAATCTCAGAGCACCGAGTCTTGAGGAAGGTCTCAGTGTTCACAGGGAGAGGTGGAGCAGACTTCAGTCAAGCTGCATTTAGCAGCCCCAGCCAAAGAGGAAAATTGTCTTCCTCAGCTTTGGTTGTGCCTGTGAGCATTTCTGCCATCGATGCCCTCCTGCAGCCTCTGTAATTCCAGGGAAAATCTCAGCCTTTCCATGAAGCTTCCACAGAATTTCCCAAGAACACCTTGCAGGCCTTTTCTTGCTAACACAATGATGTTAATGGAAGTGTATAATCTCTCAGCATCCTTGAGATACCTGGAATTCTTCCCATGCACAGCATTATTCCCAACACTCCTGTTCAAGCTGATGTGCTGGATTGAGGCAGGGCTGTGTCACTGCTGTGTCACAGGTGGGTGCAGTGGGCACGTCCTGCAGCTTCAGTTGTGTTTTCTCAGAAGTGACAAAGAGACAAAGCACTCTGCCAGTAAGAAATCCCATTGTTTAAGGAGCTGGAGAACAGGAAGATGCAGCTCCTTGTGCCTAATGGGAATCTCTGAGGCTTGACCTGGCTTTGCTATCAATTCTCTCACCCTGTGATGGAGCTCCTGCAAGGATCTTCAGCTTCACAAGGAGATTGTCTTTCCCCCTTATCTGCCTTGGGGGCAGTTGTTGAAACACAGCAGGAATGGTGGCATCCCAGATCTTGCAGGAACCATCCTCTTTGTCACCTTCCCTCAGGTTCATGTGTGTTTCAACACCAGTGTAGACAGCACTGCTGGACTTGGCTGGTGAGAACAACTGCTTTGCCCACCAGTTTTTCCTCCATCCTTAGGAAAAGGCTTGTGAAAGCTGTTTGGAAACACTACTCAGTGTCTTCCTCACAAGGTTTCCTCTCACTTGAGAAGAACAGAGTTTTACAGCAGCTGGTTTGTGGCAAAAAAGAGAAAAAAGTACAGAGACTTTGAATTTCAGAAAATGGTGGTTCAAGTTAAGTATTGTGATTGAGGTTGAAATAAAATTGTATCCCTTCATGGGGAAAACTGATTTGTATCTATCCATCTTCAGGAGGGTTGGGGGCTGGTGTGCATTTCATATTTTGCATGTTCTTGTGTAAACAGAATCAGTTTTTCATAGGTGAGAAGCCCTCTCTGTACCAGGATGTGTAGTTGGATTCTCTGTAACTCCAGAGCTGCGTATGGAAGGTCCCTGCAGCATTAGATATGGGCACTTCAGGTTAAGTAAAGGGTTTTTTTGTCATTACTTCAAACAGGTACAAAGATTTCTAGAGATGATCATGCAGCTGTTTCACTTACTGGAGGTAATTTGAGCCGTGCTTTTTGTTTGATGATGAGTCATGGCCAGCATCTGCAAAAAGGAGCCTTTCATCTTCAGCCTGTTTAGGTTTTTCCCTGGTTGGGAGACAGGATCTGTGTTCCATGGAAGTGCTTTGGAGCTCTGGGCTCCATCATATTCCAGGTCCTGGTGGGTGCTCACAGTGCAAAGTGAAGCCCAAAGCATCTTGATGTGCTTGAGCCATTTCTGGGTTCCAACAAAAGAGGTAACATCAAAAATAATGTCCTTTATTTAATTTTCAGCGCTGAACCCACCTGGAATTTCATGTGTGGGGGATGCCAAGCAAAGCTTGGATTCTGCTGTGGGTGCTTTCCTGGCCCAGCCCAGCTGTGTGTCTGGTTCTCTGGTTGTGATTAATGATGGATGCTTTACCTCAGTTCCAGCTCTTAGTGCAAATACCTTAGGAAGAACTCACTGAAGCTGCAGTAATTATATTCATGTTACCATAAATGAGTTTCCAGCAGCTGCTTGATCTTTTGATTTATGAAAATGGCCTGAAGTTCAAGATGGAAGTGCATGGTCTGGGAGCCTCTCTGCACTTAACTGAGTGGTGAATTTAGCCCAAATCAACCAGACAGGCATTGACAGCAGGAAAAGATGCAACTCCTCTCTTAATGGCGGTGGAGAGGCCAGAGATGATTTAACGCCCAGCTTGATGGAGTTGATGACAAACTGTAAGACCTGCAATACTCAGCTGATTTTTTTCCCTTTATCTGTCTCATTTTTTATATTGAATTCAGTTTGAATATTGAGAGAACCTGGAGGGGGCCAAGGAATTAAAATGCCCTTTTTTGGGTCATTTTCCAGGAGCTTGAGTGAGATGCTGAGTGAGGTTATGGGGCTGAGGCTACTAAGGTGACTTAAATCAGAGGTTGAGTGTAAGCCAAACATAAACACTGAAGTGGACATGGGCATCTTAAAAGAACTTCCAATTTTTGGTAAATAAATTTCCATATTTACAAATGCTAAAAGCTGATTACTTACTGGGGTGCAGGAGTGTGATATGGAGAGCCATTATAGCCTGGGCCATGTATGATCTACAGAACTTATAGCTGAATTCTTGTTCCTTGGCCAAATTTTGTCCTTTCTTTGCATTTCTTCCTCTTCTGGGAATAACAGTGACTTTGGAAACGTTTGTTATTGATAGTGATGAATAGAAAAAAAACCATTTATAATCTGAGTATGGGGATTAGAAGGCTGGAAGGAAGGAATTAAATGATAAACAAAAAAAATTTGATTTGGAGTCAGTGACCCAATAAACTGTAGGATAGTTTTTTAGAATATAAGTGCATATTAAACAAAGTGTTATTATGCCTCAAGTTAACTCACTTTAAGCAATGAGCATTTATGGGCAGGGCAAAGGTGTTGTCTAAAGACTTGTTGGTATTTTGAAAAAGCTTTTGTGCTGCAAAAAACCCTTTTAAATTTTTAACAGAGCTGAGATTGAGAATAGATGATTTCTCCACTGTAATAAAAGGTACATCAAAACACAAAATGTTTTTTGTGCCTTCACATCATAAAACCTACCATCCCTTCTAAAGCTGTCCCAAGAAAGGGTAATTTATTGTTGTAGAAAGGCTTATGACAATAAAAATCATGGAACCATCAGAGTATTCACCCTTAGAGGAGAAACTGCATTATGAAGTCTAATGAACTTAGGAGGAAATGTGAGTTAAAGAATGCAGTGACATTGGTAGACTAAGTAAATGTTGCACCATTTTTAAGTCCATGCACTTGGAAATCTTTAGGGTTTGGTGTTTTTTTTTGGTTTTTTTTTTTCTCTTCTTACATATTTGATACCCATTATTGTTACAAGCATTGTCTTTTTAGCTGCTTGATCAGACCTTACTGTTTTGGATCCTGACATGAATGTAACAACTCTGTTTCGTTTCCCCCCCTGAATTCAGCTTAGATTTACTCCCAGGCATTACACTCTATATTGTATATTATTTATTATACACTGGAGGGAAAAGCACGGTATGTATGTAAAATGAAATGAAGGGTGAACGTTAAGAAATTCAAAATCATTAATTTTAAGGTAGAAGAGCAGAGGCATCATGATGAACATTGAGTGAAGTCCTATTTTTCATTTGGGTCTGAGCTCATTAAGTAGTAAATTTGGAAAGGGAAATCTGTTGTAAGTCATTGAGATGTTTTTTAAAATATCAATAATAATAATAATAATACAGAAAATACTGAGCTGTGCTGTGTTCTTTAAATAATGCTGTAACCTGCTTCTTATTATTGTGTTTTGTGTTACTCATGAGCAGCCTTTTCCCCAGCTCTTCCTACAACTCTGCTGAGCCCAACAATGCCAGGCCCAATAAATTCATATCACACTTCACCAATATTTCCTTTTTCCCTCTTGATATATTGATGGAAAGCATCTCTTAAGATGGGCATCACTAGCAGCTTATTTCAAGCTGTCACTTATTTTCTTTCCGAATCACAAGGACTTGAATAGGATGGGACTTTGGAATATTCAGTCCTATCTCCAATATGAAATAGAGAATTTTATGAGAGTAAGCTATGGGGTGATTAGTGACTGCTGATTACATGGTGACAGCAGGCAATAAATACATGTACACAGGCTCTAATGATGGAATTTGAATTTACATGAGGAATATTCTCATGTCAGTGCTCATTGTTTCTGGGGCCATTACATGTGGGTTCAGAGCAGCTTCTTTGTTGTGTTATCTCTTCTATTTTGACATCATGTCTCCCTTTCTGGGAAGAACCATCCATGTGTAATTTGAAGGAGAGCTTCTTGCCATTTATCTGGCATTATCTGAGAGGCTGTGCAGGCTGGACTCCTGTACAGTGATATTTGCAAGCACATGGTGACATTAGACAGTGGGTTATGTCTGTACTACTTGTCCTCAGAACAGGCTCACCAAAACAAGCCTGGTTTTTGTCTTTCTCATGGCCTCTTGCTTTTCTCACTGCTGCTGTCAGCTACACTAACTCACTTACATTTGATCCATTGTGCACAGGAACTGGTTTATACAAATAATTAGCATTTAAAAATATCTATAATTTTTAAAAGCTGTTTGTTCTTTTCATATAAATGGGTTAATTTTTTCCTAAGGCAATTTAAGCCATGTGTTTTTTTCATTTTCTGCATTTCCATGCTATTCAATCGAGAAAGCAGATCACTGTTTTTCCTTTCCAAGTCTCCATTTTAATTTGTGTATGTGTATGACATAAACAATAAGCTGATTTTTCCAATATTGAAGTAATGATAATGCTTCAACCAGGATTTCTCAGCTTCCCTGGCAGATGTGTTCCTATAGGATAGGAACTTTAGACAGAAAGTCACAGATTTGCCATTGAAATGGTATTATCTAAGAAACATAACAAAAAAAGAGATAGATAAAGAGTGAGTTATTGGGAGTTACTGGGAGGAAAATACCAATATGACCTAGGGCACAGAGGCTGTGAAAATGTTTGCCCCCCTTGGTTGCTGGACAATCACAGAATTGATTTAATTCCAAAAGGCAGTTTATGCTTAGAGCTGTCAATCAATTTCTGATATTTGATTATCATCTAGATGAAAAATTAATAGTTTAACTAAATAGTGCTCTTCTCAGAATGGGGTGCTGGTGGCTTTTTGCCTGCTTTAGCCAATTTCCAGAAGGGAAAAGTGTTGAAAAGCACCATGGGCAGAGGTAAATGTTGCTTCTCCTCCTCCTCTGCTTCCTGTAGTCCAGGACAGTCCCTTGTATCTGCATTTTGGAATTATTTCCACCTCAGCCTGGGCTCCAGCTCCAGGGATTGTGCAGTGGCACAAGGACAAGGCTGAGCTGGTGCCTACAATGAGCAGGTTTTGGGCTCAGTGCTGAGAATGGCAGGAGATGAAGAGCCCAAACCTTGTCAGAATTGTTTGCACTGCACTTTTTTTCTTCCCCACTGCATTGTTCCTTTGGATGATGTTTGTGAATACAAGCCAAATTATTCTCAGTTATTGTCACTCACACTTGGAAGTTAAGGTGGTGATTTGATCTGGAGGTTTCCTGGGTTCTGGGGATCTCTGTGAGAGAACAGTCCCACTGAAAAAAATATGTGTAGGTACCCAGCTGAAGGATATTACAGCTAAAAAAGGAGAAGAAAACTACTTTTTATGACGTTGTACTCAATTATGCATCATTAAAGTCTTGTATATCTAGGAGGGAATCCTGCTGTTTAGCCAATTTCCTACCACCTGGAAGTAACTTGATTTACAATTAAGAAAAATGCTCTTTTTGGTAATATCCAAACTCCTAATGTACAATTTTAGTGACATGTCCTACGATGTGTCATGTGCTGATTAAAGTCGAGTTTTGTCCTTTTTGGGAATGATTCTAATGTAGTCTAGTCAAAGAATTTAATTTAATTACATGTGTAATACAACTTTCTGCCTTTTACTTAATTGGTCTCGCCTATGTTGTTTCTGCCTATTAGATGACAATTTAGCAATTTCCAATTTGTAAATCCCTGAGGGAGGCTCAATGGGAATGAATGGGATTAAAAAAATCTCTGCAGCTTTATTCCTCGATTTACTTGCTTGATGGCACCTCCTTTGTAGTTGTATGGAAGAAGAGAAATGGAGAATAGTAAGTAATAAAAGGAAATATTTTGTGTGAAAGGCTTATATTGGGAGCAAAGAAGATCATGTAATGTTTGCTTTGTGTATTTACAGCATTATTTGCTTAGCATAGGTTATATACAACCAATTTTATTAGTAATATACTTTCAGTTTTAGTATTAACCCTCTAATCCATTATAAGGTTTAATAGAGTAACTCAGGGCAAGTCAGTGCATCATAACCATGGTGACTTCTTAGCTGTGGATGGGAGTTTATAAAACTGCTACACAATTTGGGGTACAATTTTTCTGGTAGTAGTAGTCTGTCCTTTTGGGATGATCTGGGTCTGGAATTTCTATATTAAATTGCTCTTTGTTGATAGAAAAGAACAAAAAATATTTTCTTCTTTGACCTGTCAAATTGGCCCAAAGCTCTCTGTAGGTTAATGTCTGTGCCCTCTGTGGTTTTTGGGGGGTTCTGTCTTCTTTGCAGGAACTGGCAGCCTGATGGCACAAACAATTTTAAGATAAATCACGTTGGTGATCTATATAAAAATGAATTTCAACTCTTCCATAAGCTGGAAGTGAAGCTATGATAATTTTGCCATTCTTTAAAGGCAGAGAATAAATCTGATTCCTAAACAGGAATTCAGTTTAAAATAGATGCCTAAATCTAGATATGCCTGTGTTTTTTATAGTCAGAAAAATCTAGTCAATGAGTAAAAAGTAGATGTAATTTTCATAAAAGAGATGGCAAAGCACTGTTTTCTATTTCAATATCTTTGAATTTTACCTCTCGTTTCCTTTTTTTTTTTTTCTAAAGGAATATTTGTGTGGCAGATGTTTAGATACCATCATCTTCTGGACTTTTATTATATGTAAAGGAATATTACAAATAAACAGAGAATAACAGAATATTGATTAAAATTGTTTCTTAGTTAATAAAATTTAGATTTAGGTGATTGAAGAGACTTTTAGAATTTCTATGCTAAACATAAAGTATGACATAAACCACTTTCAATATTTAAATATTTTAAAACATTGCCAAAGCTTCTAAATACCACGTTAATGTTTTACTTGAAATAATCCCTTCTTAGTTCATGAAGCATTATAAAGATTGGTCTAAAATCTCCATATTTTTAAAGCTAGACATTTCCTAAGAGTTATTTCAAGTAGATATGAAGTAAATACTTAAATAAAATGTTTTGTCACTTCTTTATCATGTAACTGTATGCCTCATTTTAAGAATAATACTTTCTCCTAAAAATCATGAAAATTCTGAAGAAGTTTAGTAGCAGATTTCAAATTATACCTTCAGTGTAAACTTGTAATGGGAAGGTCATATTTTGGGGGTTTTGTTTTAAATTGTTCCAGAGCTGGAGGCTTTGTGCTTGCCATGATAAGAAAGGATGCTCGGACAAGTCGATTTTTAAAACCGAGGTGTCTGTCTCAGACACCAGGAGCTGACTGCTCATACCTTGTAGTATCTACAGTTCCTTTTCCCTCACTTCCTCCAAATGTAGTGAAGAAATCCATTCTCATATGAGAGATTTGTGTATATGAAGTTGGCAAGAAAAGTTGCTTTATGAGTGGCACCAAAAATTCTGGGTTTACCTCTGAGATCCTTTCCACAGCTGCACGTTCTGTGAAAGCTTCCCAAGCATGGCTTTGCTGACAGGTGGAATTTCCCTGGCCAAAATTTAGGCTACTATGTTCAAGCTATTTCTGAACCACAGGAAGCAGGAGTAAAAATTTTGCTTGATCTCATTTGGCTTTGGTGGTTTGTTTAATTTGTTTTAGTTCTTTGAAGGTGGGTTGGTCACTGCCTGGACATCAGGCCATGTGTGAGCAGGATCCATTGGCCATATATAATATGTGCTCTAGACCTCCCTAATTGGCCAAGGGAGGTTAATGTGGCAGGAAACTGCTCCTAAATGAGCATCATTCCATCACAATAATTAAATAAATACTGAATTTCTAGCTGTACTGTTCAGATCTGAGTCTGGTGGGCTTTTGGCTATGCTGCCTTTTCCCAGAGGACCTCAAGCTCGAGGCTCACTGAGTAGGAGGGCACCTGGCAGGGGAGTTAAGTGGGATGGTGATTTCCACATGGGGAGTTTTGGCTAAAATAACAAGGTGTTTTAGAGCTGTGCTCATTTTCTGATAAACTGGTGAAGCACATCAGACAATTAACACAGCTCAGCAATATGTGGGGCAAAATGTGCAAGGCTAAATCAACATAAACATGAGGTGAAAGTGAAGGCAACCCCAGGTCTGCATTTGGCTGAAGCTGCACCCAGGGCTGCAAAGGCTGAGTATAATGAGCAACAGAAACAAGAGAAGCAGCACCTTGGTTTATTACCCATTATTATCTTCAGTTTAAAACATTATCCCCTGTTCTATCACTACAAGTCCTGATGAAAAATCTGTCCCCATCCTTCTCATAACCCTCTTTTAAGTACTGAAAGGTGGCTTTGAGGTGTCCTCAGTGCATTTTCCTCTCCAGGGTGAGCAATCCCTGCTGGTTGGTTTTCTGAAAATAGCTTGTTTCTGAGCATGCTTCTAAACACACATACAGGTGTCATTGCTGGTGAAAGCAATAAATAAACTTATAATATGTACAGTGATTTTTTGGGAAAAAAAAAAAGGTTTAGGTGAAATTGTGTGTGGGTGAGTGAGATGTGTATCATTTCTGTTATTAGTGCTGAGCAGTTGACTGCTCTGGAACCTGTGACACACGCTCACTGTGAGCTGAGATTTCTGGAGCAGGATTAAAGCCTTTGTGCTCCCACTCATGTCTGTGAACATTATTCCTGTCACTAGTTAAGAATAAGTTCTGTAGGTTGAACGTCGTGGACCACATTGCTTTGCTGGGAGATGTTCACTGCTGTTCTGGTGCTTTGGTTTCTTAAACTGAGGGTGTCCTGGCTGTTCCCCAGCTTTGCTCTTTGGCAGAGATTCTTGGTTTCCTTTTTTAAGTATGGCATCACTCACAAAACTTGCATCTAGGACTTGAGAATCTGTAATAGGATCTGCTCAACTCTAGAGGTGAAAAGAATCAATGTCTGTGGCAAAATAAATATTTTAAAGTCAATGGACTGGGTTAGCTTGAAATAATAGACTCTTCAAGAGACTCACCAAAGAGTGAGTGGTCTGAACAGAAAATGTGAAAGTTGCAGCTGTGATAAAATTATACAGCTTATCCTGGGAAAACAGGGACTTGAAAAAGAGTTTGTTTGTTTATTACACTAAATCGTCTTGAGGTGAACTTCTGCTGCAGTGCTTTGGGAAAAGGGAAAATGTTACCTTTGTGTATAAAAAGAGAAGACACGCAAGTAGATGGTAAATTAATAATTCATTTTGAATGTGAAGTCTAATTGTAGCTTGAAGTGACAGTCCATGGTGAAATGTGTATTCTTGCACGCTGAGCATTTATACATCCTATGATTCTACCCAAAAAATGTTTGAATCATTTCCTTTGTGAAAAACTTACATTTTCCTTATGTTGTATATAAAGCTCTGTATCTCTGCATTTTCCCTGAAGCAGTCACTGAGATGGACTCCTCTCATGTGAATAATTTCCGATGTACAGGCTGTCTTGGGGGCTTGTGCCCCCTTGTTTAGTTTTTGAGTAGGATCTCAGCATCTTCTCTGAAGCAACCTTCCAGTTGTGTGCCACATGTCACAGTCATACTCCTTTAACAGAGGAGCACTGGGAATTTTTCTTGTTTCTCATAGGTGAAAGTGAATTGATGCTCCAGGTTTATCACGTGCAGGAGGCTGTGAGATCCCTCTGAGTGTTTTGGGGTGCTGCACACACCCAGCTCCACTCCAATCCTGCAGGGCTCTGGGACCAGCAAAAACCATCAGTGCTGGGTCAGGTCAGAGCCCAGGCTGGGAAATGATTCATGACCAGCATTTCTGGTTTCTTTGGGACATTCCAGGAGACATTGGTGGTTTTGTCCCTCAGTGCTCAGTGTGAGAATGGAAATCAGATTTGGACCAGGTGAGCACCTGGTTCCTTCTTTCAAGGCTCCCTGGTAAAGATGCTTTGAACAGAAGTACTGACCTCATTCCACTCTTATTTCTGCTGTTTGTATTTTGGGGTGGGCAATCTTCTCAGTCTTTTCCTGAGGAGATTCAGGCAGCTGGAGTGAAAACTGCATGACTGTAGAATTGAGGTTTTTTGGTCTTGTTTGTCATATCTGGCACAAAATTCCATGGTTTTAATTTGCATATGTTTTCTTCTGAACTTCCTGCCATATGAAGGCAATAATGAATTACACAAATGAGCAGCTGAATATGAACATATATATTTTGACATTTATTTCTCTGATTATTGGTATTCCACTGAGAGAGAGGTAGGAGGTACAGTATGGCATTATTTTGGATAAAGAGAATTTTGAAATCCTTGTGTAGTTCAGCTGTGATAAAGGGAGGATATTTAAATCAATCTTCAAGTATTACTGTACTTAGGATTTTCCAAATTTCCTAGAATGAAAGGCTATTGATTAATGATCCTTATGCCCCCTATGGAAATTGGTGTATTCATAAAGTAGGCTATAACCATAATTATTATTATTTTAAATTTCCTATTTCTTTAGGTAGTTAAGAGCTTTGCTGCATGGTGATTGTCATGGGAGTCCAAATTATTTAAAAGGGCAAGTGAAAAAAAGGCAAGTTGAAGTTAATTGTTCTGCCTCTTCATTTGCAGTTTGTGGTTTTCAGATTTGGAGTTAGGAATTAAGAAGCTATATGCCCAGCACACGTAGTATAATCACATTTAAGCAGAAGATTTATGTAGCCAACTATCTCTTAGCACTGCTCTATTTTCAAATATTGCATTATATCCAGTGGAACAAGTCTTTCCTGGTTTAGCTTTTTATTGTCTTTAATGCTGTCACTCAGATAAGTCTAAGCTGTTGAATATTCAGCATAGTCTGACTTTTATCTCCTCTTCAATTATTTTAAATAAATAATTAAGTTCTAAATGCAAATTTTTAAATTTAATTGACCTTTCTCGAGATTAATAGAAAAATTAATCTTCTGCTCTGCATGGTTCAGATATTAAAGCTATCATTTTTCTTTCTGCAGTCAGCTTTAGGCCAGGAGGAGAGACCATTACTTGTGGGTCAGTTGAGCTACTGAATTTTACAGTTGTATTTTATAGTAGTGAATGCAATAGAGATTGTACTTCTAAATCTGTAAAGTAATTACAAGTAAACACAAGGTCTGTGTTAATTTGCATTACTTTACATTATTATTTCCAGACAATGATATATATGTGTTCACCTCACAAGAGATTTGATTCTTGAGGTCCCTGTTTGCCTGTAAATTATTATATACTGGGGCATCATGTCCAGTTTGGTATCAAATGCAGGACTTGTGTTTAGGGTGGAATTATGTGCACCTGAAACATGAGGTTATACATTACAAGTGAGATTACACAATGAAAGAATCAGGCAAAATTTTAAAAGGAAACTTGCCTTATGCATTTTTTTCCCCTCTTGAATGTGAGAACAAGAGTATCATCATCACTTCAAGTTTTCCTGAAATTTAAAATCATTGAGTGTACAGGGACTCTTCATGCACATGAGCATTCTGCATAAGTGGCAGTAACATGGTCTGGCATAGTGTCCCTACTCTCTACTTTATATAAGAAAGGAGGATGAACAGGAAACATAATATTGAATAAAGTCTGCAACTGCCTCCTGTCAGCTTCATTTTGGAAGCAGCTTGCAAACTCCTCTGTGGATGATAGTATTTAAATAGGTAGTTAGCCATGAGGAAGAGTTTTTGGGTTCCTGTTACATTGTTTTTTCCTAAGGATAATTAAATAAGGACTATCTCTGTATTTTATTCTTCCAAGCTAAGCAGCAGTGTTTTATTTACTTAATGAAAGATGAAATCTACTTATGTTGACCAGATTGCTACTTTTCTTTTAATACCATGCCTGCTCTTAACCTCGTTTTATTTGGAGAGTATCACGTAATTAATTTCACTTTATAGATTCAGAGGAGGACATGGAAAGATCTGAGGGGCATCACTGGTGGTTGGGATGTGCCTGGCACCTGCCCAGGAGCAGGAGGCAGGAGTCCTGTCCTCGCAGGAGCAAAGGCAGGAGCTTGCAGCACGCCCAGTGATGCTCCCTTACTCAGTTTTTCACCTATGAATTTTCCCTGCCAGTTGCCATTTCTGTGAAGCTGTCAGTGCTGCTTGGTTTCAAGTGGCACTGCTTTGGAAAAGGAAGATTTGGAAGCCACTGCCTCAGGAGCAGTCGTGATGTCATTTGCAACAAGTTGTTTTCCTGCCTGCACATCCTTTCTGCTGAGCATTTTGTTGTCAGGGAAGGGTAAGATTTCCAGTAAAGTTGCAGCTCTTTTTCTGAGAAGAGGTGAAATGAGCTGTCCAGTGCCTTCAGCAGCTCTGCACTGTGACTTTAATGGGACTTTAGGTGACTGTCATTGAGATGTTGGCTGCGCCATCAGGAGGTTTGTCACTTTTTTCCCTGTAAGCCATCCTGACAGATGACGTGAGATGATACCTTGCAGACACATCATCAGCATTGCCAATGAGCTGACCTTCTCCTCTTCATCCATTTCATTTGTATTTGAATAATTTGCATCCCTGTAACGATGCTCAGTTGTCTGAGGAGCTGTCACAATGGCTTGGGCTGCTTTCGTGACAAAACCCAGTAGTTCAAAACATGGTTGTTTCATTATTCATGAAAACTGTTGTTGCTTTATTCCTCCTCCTGCTCATACAAGTTTGGCCAGAGAGAAATGAAACCTGTTTTGCATTTTCAGGATTGGATATTTAATTTTTTTCTTGCTTTCTTTTTTCTTTCTTTTCTTTTCTTTTTTTTTTTTTTTGCATAATGCAGTGTTTTTATACAAATATCTCATTATTTATTGAAAACTCATCTAGTAGGAAATTTGGATAGATCCCCATGAGGCAAAGAAGTTAAAATGGAATTCTAGTCCCTTTTCCTGGAACAAGTTTATTTCTGAACTTTTAAGATCTTCTCTGTTTTCCCTGATATGTAATTACTGTGAAGGGCAAGGAACAGGTGCCCTTGAACAATGTGAGCTGTCATTATCCTGGCTGTTTGCAACAAATTGAATGCCTGTTTCAGACTGGATTGTCTATTTTTACCTTTTTCTTTATAGATCCATAGATTCTTGTATATCACAACAAGCAAGGACAAATTTGGGGAGAGTGCAGAGAACTCTTGACAGGAAACAAGTCAAAAAGTAACTGCAGAAGACAGCAGAGAATGACTTCTTTGGCTAAAACACATTTCAGTCTCATTATTCTGATGCTCAGCCCAGTGACAAAGTTGGTGATGTTCAAAAGGTTGCCTTTCACTGCCCTCTCCTTCCTCAAGGGGAGGTCCATGTGATCTCTAGAGATCACTTAAAAGTTGAAAAAGATCCTTTTTTTCAGCTGGTGGTTGTAAATCATTGTCCAGCTTATCCATCTTACCATTCCATCAGCTAGCTCCAGGAATCGTTTGTCCACTTGTTAACACCTCCCTGGTGAAATGCATCTCTTGAGATGGGAGAAATCTTTGAATTTAAAAAAGAAGTGAAGAACCTGGGTTTGAGTAGGGGTACATTTTTCAGGATGAATGACTGATTTGGGTTACGGTATTTATTTTTTGTTTTGATTCTTGTGCAAAGTCTTCCCATGTACTACATGTTCCATAGGCTGAGAAAAAATACTGAAGCAACATTACAGATAAAAAATGCAGAGACAAAACTTAAAATGGATTTTTTTAGCACAAGAGGAAGCAGAACATGCAGATACCTTTAAGAAAAAGAGCAAGCATTTAATTCTGCTGTGCTTTGCTTTGAGAGGAATTATAGTCTTGAAACATTTTATCTCTGTCTATTGCTTTCATGTATCCTAGCTAGAGCTGTGTTCCTAGTACTGTTTTCTGGGGTATTTTTCTCTCTGTAGTTCTGTTTTACTCAGACTCCTCACTTTCTAGCTGGCAAGTGTGTCACTGGGGGTGTTTTTGTAGCTTCTCATGTGACATGAGGTGCCACTGTGCTAAATACAGTATAAACATTATAAATAAAAACATAGTTAGAATATTTGAAAAAGTAGAATCTCTGAGTACTGAGAGCTCTGTTTACTAAAGTTTTCCATAACTTGGAACTTAATAAAAGTTACTTCAAGCAGAAATGCACAATGGAGAGTTAAGAGCAGTTAGGCTGTGTTCCTAAAGCTGATGTGGATTTATTGGAGGCTGTTGGGGTACAAAGTGCTTACATGCATATTTAATTTCCAGACAAAAATTACTATACTTACCATAATGCCAGCAATGATCCTTCAACAGAGGAATGGAATCTGAATGCTGCAGTTGCATATTAAATATTGTTAGGCAGGAATATATTTCTCAAATATCAATCACTTAGAAAAGTGCAACACTAATTAGATGGGAGCTGTTTTCCTGGTCCCTTCAGAGATGGATTCTAAATACTTGTGACTCTTCAGAAGCAAAGGCAATTTGTTAAAATATGGCTATAGGAAACTATACTTCTGTGAGAATATCAGCATTATTGTGTATATCATAGAAATGAAGTACTGGGTTTGCATCTGCTCATGTGCCACAGAGGGGTGGAGTGATCTTGGAAACAAAGACTTTGAGATTCAAAATATTCCAGTTGTGTTGTCCATGTGCATTGCCTGTGCAAAATCCAGGAAACCCATCCTGCCATTGCAGAATCAAATCATACTTCAGTGCCAGTAAGAATTGATGTTGTTAGTCATAGTTTCAGGCCTGGTAATTTTTTTTCAGAATCCACTCTTCAGATTGTATCTGGGTGGTTTTCATTATGGTCTTTATTTCTGGCTTGATTCTGGCAGTTGCTCTGATCCACTTTTATAACTCATCTTTAGCTTTTGAATATGCCCAGCACTTGATGGATTCTGCATGCAAATGAAGAACTTCTAATGATCTCTTACTGCATTAAAAATAGCCAAAACAAAACCCCCCTTAGAGAGGAACCAATTAATTCCTCCGCCTTTGGGATGTGAGGATCAGCAAAGATGCAGGCTTCAGAAGTGGGAGCTTATAGAAACCTTTGCCTGAGTGCTGTATTTGAACTTTTTTTGTCATAAAATCATAAAGTGTTTTGGGTTGGAAGGGACCTTAAAGGCCATTTAGTTCCACCCCCCTTCCATGGGCATGGGCACCTTCCACTAGAATGCTGAAGGGGAAATTTCAGAAGCTTCTCCTGAGATACCAGTTTTTTCTCAGTGTTGATAAAGCCTATTTGAATTCATCTTCCCACTGCAAACTTCACAAGCTCTAGATAATTCCTTGTAATTGCCATCTATTTTCACCCAGTTTCTTTTGGGGTCAAGATTCTTTTGAATTAATGAGAATTATAGAAAATATTTTCTGGTCTGGAGGGATTTCAAAGCTCCTTCTTGTTGACATTTGTTACTGGTGTTTTCCTTTTGGCAACATTCATGGAATATGTTTTCCTCTTTATATGGAGAAATAGATAAAAGGATAATAGTAATCCTGTGTTTTGTGAAATGCCCTTCCCAGACTGCTTCTCAGTTTGCAGTTGCATTTCATCCTGAATGGTTTTCAAAGCTTTTGCTTGGTCTTCTTAAGTGCAAAGTCATCTCAAGAGCAATATATTTTAATTCTTCCCTAATTATTTTTCTATTTCAGACAATTCAGGAAATTAAAGCTGTTTTGGCAGCATAGTATATTAGATCTTCCATAACCACATTTCATGTGATGTGAGCTGGTCTAAATTCCTTTTTATATTAGATTAGTGATTCTAATTTAACATATCAGTATTTAGTATGCATTATAGTGTACTATATTTTATTTGATTACCTTTTCTGCCTTGCCGTACATTTAATAAAGCAATTATTTAACCATTTGCTACCAATGAATTCTACTGTGATATTGAAATTAATATGGTCTGTAATTCATGAAGATGCACAAAGCAGGAGAGAAGTGTCCAAGGGCCACATTAAGGCCCTGCTTCTTTGGTTATTTTGTTTCTCCTTCCTGAGTTTTGCAAGGAAAAGTGAGGAAGTTGCCTTGTGAAACCAATGAACTCTCCAGTGTGTTACAGTTCACTTCAAGAGACACTTTAATATATAATATTCTGCTTCCCTTTTGTTTGGGTTGGTATTAATAACTTTAAATAGAATATTGTTCAGCTTTTGGCCCAGTCTTGTTGCTTTTTTCAGCAAGTCTTGAGCACCTATCAAGAGTGGACGCAGGTGAACTTCTGCAGAACCACAATGAGGTCATCTGCTTGCAACTGCAAAATAAATGTCTTCTGCACCACTCACAAAGCCATTAAAATGTTGATTAATGATTTCTAAAACATTTTTACCATCAACAGGCTTAGACTTCTGCTTTCAGTAGCATAAACCATATGGTTTCTATATCATTAATTACAGACTGGCTGCCACTGGAACCAGTATATTGATATTGTAGTGCCTGGGTTCACAGTGGTCTGCAGTTTCTGCAGAAATAATATCAGCAAGAATGATGTTGTTGGCTTTTTTCTTTCTTTTCCTTTGCTACAGCATGGCTATCCAAGTGGACAAGTTCAATTTTGAGAGCTTCCCAGAATCCCCAACTGATGGGGCACAGTTGGCAAATGCAAAGCAGCTGGAAGAAGAAAGACAACAAGCAAGAGGCCTGGAGATTAACAGCAAGCTGGATATTTGCTGGAAAATTATATCCTTTCATAAATACTTGGTTTAAAAGTATATAAATAGATGCCCTCTGATACATTTTATTTTATAATTCAACTCACTTCGTGGCAGTGTTAGTGAAAAGTAATTAGAACTGTGAAGCTTATCGTAATTATAGACTGTTTAAGGTTAATTGTGCTGTATATTATTTAGGCAATGCTTGGGTCATCCTATAATGGCTTTTTCTGAGTCACTGGGCATGTCATAAATCCTGTGTGTTTTTCCCAGCTTTTAGGGAACTGAGGAAGTGTAGTTAGGATTGCTGAGTAGTAGATTCATGGGGTCACATTTTTGTGTTCTCCCCCACACTAACTGAATCATGAAGAAATTAATGAAGCTGGATTTAGAGAGTTTGCATATATTTAATTAAATTTGGGTAAATTAGAGCATATTAGAATAATTTATTTCAAAGTCCTCTATAGATTTAGTAATGTATCTAATCTTAGGTAGCTTTTTAAGGCTTAGACAGGACTTGTGTGATGACTTAGTCATTCTAAACATAAAATCCCCACAATAATTCTAAATGCAGTAAAATATTGCCTTATGATTATTAATAAGAAATAGCATTCAGTTTAGAGTTAAAATAAACCATTGGTGTTGCTATAAATTTTGTGATTTCTATAAAAAAATCTTGTGCTTGCCTTGTCAAAAATACACTTTCTCATGATTTTCTTCAGGAAACATTCTGTACAGTAAACAGTCCCCCAAGCCATGTGATGGCACTCAGCACTTCCCTGGAGATTTATATTTTTCACTCAGATCATCCTCGAATTCACATGATAGGGGGTGGCAGAAGATGAGAGAAGAATGGCAATCAAATCATGCTTGATCTGTTTGTAATTTTAATTATACTTTAATCCAGTGATCTGAAATGATGTTTCATTACTAATTATTGTGAGGAAGAGCTTCTGTACTGTGAGGGTGGCTGAGCACTGGCACAGGTTGCCCAGAGAGGCTCTGGAGTCCCTGGAGATATTCAAGAGCTGTCCTGGACACAATCCTGTGCTCTGGAGACGTGAACAGGATCAAGTTCATGCTTGTACAGGGGGATGGACAAGAT
>JAYDZK010000113.1:147620317-147640442 GCA_034509185.1 Euphonia xanthogaster | reverse complement strand
ACAAAATAAGTGATTTTCATGAGATTTTTCAGTAGGATTTGTTTACCAAGTTTCAGAGAAATTCAATTTATCTTCAGCGAGAACTTTGAGCTCTTGGATGCTTATCTAAATTCAATTAAGCACTTGGAGAGTCATTTACTGCAAATCCAACAAAAAACTTCAAAACAAAAGTTGATTAAAGGTGCATAAAGGTCACCTGTTCTATGTTATCCCAGTTGAGTGGGAAGGTAGACAAGATGACCTCCAGTGGTCCCTTCCAACCTTAACTACCCTGTGATGATTAAATCAGATCAGGATTTGTCAAAGGCAGGGCTTGAGACATAAATGAGATTCCTAATGCCTGGTTCAGTCCAGACTCCCCAAGCAACATTTTAGAGAGCTCCTTTTATGCAAAAAAAGTCAATATTTAACCAGAACTCACTTAGAAAATGTCTGTGTTATGGGAAGATATAAATATTCTGTGATAGCACAGATGAATTCTTACACTGGCATTGAGTGCACAGTTGTAATCATTTTGTCAAGGTGTAAAAATTCATCCTCACTCATTCCAGTTGCTGGGCAGCACTGTTTACATCCATTCTGTGTTCTGGATTTAACCCCAGTTTTGATCCTAGAGCCATTGTGGCTGACATGAAAGTCAGTACCTTAGACACCAGTAGAACAGCGTGTGGGTTCTGTGTGATAAATTCAGTGCAACCATTAGTTTCTGTATTTTTAATATTTGTTATGATTGTTCTCTCTGTTCCAGAAACTAAAACTCATCTAATTAATGAAAGGCAGCAAGTTTCACATGTGCTTGAAAATCCTTGAAGAAATGTGTACATTATTTTCCAGGTGTCTTGTCCCAACCAGAGTTAGTCTTTCCCAGAGCATTGTAGAATCATCAATGTTGGAAAAGTTACCAAAATACCTCCAAAATCATCATGTCCAAACTTGGACCAAATACCACCAACTAAACACAGCACTGAGTGCCACACTGAGTCCTTTCTTGAACTCCTCCAGGGATGGTGACCCCACCACCTCCTTGGGCAGTCCTTCCAATGCTTGACAACCCTTTCCATAAAGAAATTCTTCCTTATGTCCTACCTGAACATCTCTGGCTTCATCCTTTTATTTCTTGCAGCAATATTTAGATGTGAACCAGTCAATAAAAAAATAGCCTTCTCTCCATTCTGCTAAGTGTAAGAAACTTGGTTTCTGAGATATTTTTCTCCCATCAGAGTAATTGGACACAGGACAGGAGACTTTATACTGATGGACAGACAGGCAGAGAAACAGATGGATAGTTCAGCTGCTTTAGCCTTGTTTTCCTTCAGGAGTCAGCCTCAGTGCAGCCAAGAGAGGAAAAGTGTTTGCAAAATGACAAAGGGGTAGAATTACTGATGTTTCCTTCTAGAGGAGGCATTTTTCAAGTCTCTTGAATGGTAGTGCCAGGTGATCCCTTTGTTATCCATCATCTCTGAACTACTTAGAGCTCCCCAGATAACTTTTCTGTCCTGACTGTGTCCTGGCATGGGAAGGGGATGGGCTGGGGTCAGTTAATGTCACAGAGTCTGCCCTGAGGTGTGACCCAAGGCCCATGCTAGATGCTTATACCAGGACTTGCAAAAGCATGTGGAGGAGAAATTAGAGTGTGCACAGGGAATTATTAGGAAAGGAAGGATGAGACAATTGAAAGCTTTTTGACCAAGGACAGAGTTGTCCAAAAGAGTGAGGTGCTGTGTGTCTGTTACAGACCACCCAAACCAGAAGCAAAGCTGGATGAACTTTTCTTTAAGGACTGGAAGAAGTCATCCAGTTGCAGGTGAGCTTATTTCTGAAATACTTTCAGGGCAGTTTTTGTGTACAGGTGTTGGATGGTTTGATTTGGTAGGTGCTGTGGGGGAATCTGCTCTCTGAACAAATGATCCAGCTGGAGAGTTTGAAGTTTGGCTGCAGCTGTCCCGAGATGATGGAGCTCAATATCCTGAGGGAAGTGAGGAAGGCACACGGCAGGATAATGACTCTGGTCTTGAGCAGAGGAGACTTTGGGGAAGGCAGGATTAGAAGGGATGCTGGATGTGGTCCCAGTGAAGCTTCTGGGCCTCCAGGAGCAGCCTCCTCAAAGCCTGGGAGTTACAGCAGTCTACAAAGTTCATCTGACCCTTGGAGCAAGATGTGTCATGAGGAGACTGCTGAATTCCTGTTAGGTACTAGGAAAATTCCTTTTCATGGTGAGGCTACTCAGATACTGGACCAGGTTGTCCAAAAGTGCTGTAAAATTGCTGTCTTTGAAGATGTTAAAGAATTCTGGACAATGCCTTGAACAGCCTGGTGCAATTTCAGTATTTTCCATGCTTCGAGCACAGGGCTGGACAGTGACTGGAATTGCCTTTCAATATAAATTATTCTGTGATTTGTGCAGCTGGGCAGAGGGCTGGGGCAGAGAATGACTTCTGAACACTAAACTCTTTCCTTCATCCATCTTCTGCTATCCCCAGGTTTGATTGCAGCCAGAGAAATTTTCTAATGTGCTGTGAAGGAATTGCTATTTCAGTGAAATGAGACTATAACATTTTAGGGTCATTTTCTTAGAAATATTCTAAACCTGGCCCTAAGAGCCTTTCAAAAAGTGAGACAGACTTCCAGTGCCACCTTAAATATCATGTTCCATATTTAACGTTTCTAATAGTAAGACTTTTTTTTCTTACTTCAGCCTTATTATCTGTGATGTATAGGAAGTCTGTCCTATTTGAAATGTTCCCTTACATTTTTTGAATTGCATTTTGTGCTCCTTCCTCAGTTTGTTTACCATATTTAAACCTAATTGCCAACATTTCTTTCAAAGCACATTTTCCTTCAGTCATATTGCTGATTTTGTCCTGCACTACAGGTCTATTTTTCTCAATATGTGGGATCCAAAGCTGGAGGCAATACTGCAGGTGAGATTTCTCACAGAATAAGATTGGACCTTCCAGGTTTCAGAGATTATGTTTTCTTTGAGAACTATTCTTCTTTTTTTTTTTTTTTTTTTTGTGCATGTGGTCCAGCATAACTGACTGAATTATTATTCCCAACTTTCCTTTATAGATTTGTTGATTTCTTCTAGGGTGGCACTTGGAACTTTTCGTCATTTCATCTCAATGATCTTCATAAATTCCACTCATTTATTAGGTTTGTGAACACTGCCATCTTTTCCAAATACATTAAAATTATAAATGTTTTTATATTTCATCATGGAAGCAGCCAATCAGGATTTTGAAATTGTTATCTATCAGACAGAACCTTGAGTCATCTCATTTTCTTGACAGCAAATCACTGATAACTCTTATTGAAATTCACTTTTCTGTGTCTATTCCACTTTTGATGACTTTATCTTGATCATAAATATGAATCATCAGCTATGAGAGTATTACATCTTGTGGAACTTCTGTGCATCAGCAAAGGTTTCTTTAAATTTCTATACTGCTTCTTATTGTTTGCAAAAATAACTATTATTTAAGACCCTAAATAACTGCTTATAATTAGTTTTAATATTAAAATTCCACAATAATAATCAAGAAGAAAGCTTAAAATATGGATAAGGCAACTGCTGTAAATAAAATGTGCATTTCATGCAGATTTATTTTCAATTAGTATAATTCCTATTTATGAACATTTGCTATTTTTTCTGATTATGTGCATTCTCCCACCTGCATTTATTTGCAAAAGGACATATGTATTGAAAATAATTTATTTTAGGATGCAAGATGTGGAGTGCTGTAGGGAGAAAAAACATGGGTAACTTCCAGAGAGAAGCCATTTTTTAAAACCAATTGTCCTTTTAAGCAGTGGGTTTTAGGCAACAGACTGTGTTCTAATTGTGAGTACCCAGCTACACATGAGGCAGCCCAGAGAGTGTAAAAGACCCAAGTTTTCCCTGGGGAAATAACTGGTTCATTTGACTGTCATTAGGTTTTTGGTATGAAACAGTTTATATCATATTCAATCTGTTGCTACAGAAACGTGAAATAAGGGTGTCAACTGTGAAAAATTAGGTTTTTAGGTTTGTTTTGTTTTGTTTGTTTGTTTTTTTTAACAGCATCTGGTGGTTGTGTGTTTCTTAGCTCTGAGGCCCTCACTGGGGCTGATTTGATTGTGCAGATGAAAATATCTTGAGCTGTTAAATATGAACTGTTGTGCTGGAAGCTGGAAGTCAACTTTTTGAATCCTGGCAGATGCCTGTGTTGTTAATAACAAAGATTTAACTTTAGGAAAGGAGGCCTGGGTCAGCAATGTGGCTCCAACAGAAGAGCAGGTTTGTGATGGCAGTGAGACCTCAGCAAAATGTGTGGAGATTTGGTTAAGTAGATAAATTCTGCAAAGTCAGACTTCACCTTGGCAGTCTGTACTTGTGTTTATCTGGGCAGTCTTTTTCAATGAATTTTAAATCCTGGATCTTACACTTGTGCCTTTTATCAGCTTTGACTTTGAGCTAAGAATAAAAGGGTATCTTGGCAACCCCTGTTCAACTCTTTTGCTTTCATTGACTCCTAAAGGCTTTGTCTTAGGCAAACTCTGGAGTTAAGCTTTTCTCTCTTGTCCCTTTTATATTTTCTTATTGCTTATTTTGGTCGCTTTTTATCTCCAAGGTAATGAGTTTGTTGCAATTTTCAGTTTTGTATTTGTCCTAATATGAACAATTTAATGTAATTGCCTGACAGTATAGTCATGAGACAGAGATCAGTGAGATGGAATTCCATGATCCAGATCCCTCTGTCGGTCCATGTTAACATATAATTCCTTTATATGTTTATTCCTTTATGTTTTTACAAGTCTGCTTTGGTTGTATCTCAGCTTCACCTTTCCCTCCTTTGCCACCAGGCTCCTTTCTGTTGCTTCATTCGCTGCTCTCATTAGACAAATTCAATTTATTTCATGAGTCTAATAATCCGTGCCTGGCCTAACCATTGAAATGCCACATTTTTCTTTCACAGAAAATTGTGAAAATTGAAATTTCTCATCAGTTCTACAATCCATGGCTATGTATCTAAGATAAACTAGTACATCAATTTGTTTGACAAATAAACGAACAAGACCCTGAATCTCCAGATTAATTTACAAGAACACTCACTGCGCTATTTCCTGTCTATAGAATTCATTTTGCCACTAGATGACAATAAGCAGTGTGCTAAAAATGAGCTTGGTGCTTGTGACAGAAAAAGGAAATTGATTTATCTGAAAATTTGGGCTGTGAAGGCTTAAACTCTTTTTGAGTTATTGCATATTTTTTTTTCTCTGTTAATCAGTTTGTGGGTTTTTCTGGAGGCTTTTTTTGGTTTGTTTGTTGGTTTTGTTATTTTGTTTTTGTTGCGCCCCTCCCCCCTTTTTTTTTTTGTTTGGGGTTTGGTTTTGGGTTTTTTTTAAGCATTTTTTTTGCTTTTGCAAAGAACTGTTCTGTCTAATTTCTAACTTCTTTTCTGAAATGTGTGACCAGAAAACCACCAACAGTATCAGAGAATGGTTCAGGCAGGAAGGGACCACAGTGGGGTCACCTGGTGCCACCTCCCTGCTCCAGCAGGGCCATCCCAGAGCACAGGTACAGGACTGTGTCCAGACAGTGCTGGAATAACCCCAGAGAGGGAGACCCCACACCCTCTCTGGACAATCTGGTCACTGCACAGGGAAGGAATGATTCCTGATTGTTGTCATTATATCACAAGGGTTCTAGTGCTGTTATATTGCAAAGGTTCAATCTTGCTAGAGGTTTGTACCTCCTTGGTGGGTCTCCCTCCTTGCTGTTTCTCGTGGGCAGCTCCTCTGAGCACTGACCCTTCCTTCTTCTCACAGGAGCCAGCTGACTCCAGTTCCCCCTTGACCAGCAGAGCCACTCTTTTAGAGCACTCTTATTCTTATTGGCTACAGCTGCTGCCTCCTAAAGTCTCTAATCATTAATTGGCTCAGCTGCAACTCCTTAAGGGCTAAGATTACTTTCTGTACTACCTTTAATTTCTTATATTGTATCCCCCCTACACCTGATGTCCAGGTGGAACTTCCTGGGATCAGTTCCTGCCCGTTCCTCTTGTCCCATTGCTGGGCGCCTGAGCAGAGCCTGGTCCCTGCTCTGAGCCCTCCCTGCAGACACTGACAGACAGGGATGGGGTCCCCCCTCAGTTTTCTCTTTTTAAGGCTGAACATCCCCAGCTCCTCAGCTTTTCCCTGCAAGAGAAATGCTCCAGTCCTTTCATTTTGTTGTCCTGCACTGGCCCTGCTCCAGGAGCTCCACATCTCTCCTGTCCTGAGGAGCCCTGAATGGACACAGCACCCCAGATGTGCCTCACTGCCTCCTGTGGTTTTATGTTCCAGGAGGAATATTCTACCTCTGAATTCATGGGTCTGCTTTGGTAGCATTTACCAACCACAAGGAAGGGAGAATCACCTGTTTTATAGTAATTTTATTGGGTTAGTTGAGACATTAAGCTTTCCATGAAGCTCTAAACAGTAAAAATTTGTGATATTCCAGGCAGCACTGTGAGTCTGTTGTAAGTAAATTACATTAAAGTTAGTTTAATGTTACAGTTAATGGCAGACACTCTGTTTCAAAGCATCTTTTAAATACTGCCTTTTTATTAGTGTTTTCTCTCACTTACAGTCCTTAGATTAAAGATGCGATAACAGAATTATTTATCTGCTGTATCTGTGAAGTAATTCAAATTCTTCTCTACTCTCTAGTGTGTTTTATGGAAATTATTGAGTTGTGCTGGTGTTCTGAGTCTCATTTTTCAGCAGCAGCACTATTCTAAGGTGATATTCTGCTGCCTTCAGTTTTCCAAATAGATGGTTTTCTTTAATGGTGTTTACAGCTTTCAGACTCTCTGGAGTTTGTGAATTCTTTATTTGTGGTCTCTTTAGGAGAAAAAAAATAAGGTGCTATTTATGACATTTTTCAGGGCATAATGAGAATATTTAAAAAAATAATGGCAAGAATCCTGTACTTGGTATTGATTTTCCTCTTCTATCATCTCTGAACTCTTGAGCCTCAATCACTGTTAGATTTGTGCTTGTTCTGAGCTTTCAAGACTTTCCTGTAAATCTCCTGGAGACCCTGCAAGATTATGTCCTGTGGTAGAAATTAGTTATCTGCCGTGCTTGTTAATTTTCTTTTAACTGCCACAGGTGAATCTGTGCCTCAGCAGTCAGATGCTGTGTGTCCATCTCCAGAGTTTACAGAAAAGGGACTGATCACATTTAGAAGCTGTTGATATAAGCTCAGATATTCTTTTCTTTCTTTCTTTTTTTTTTTTTTTTGATGTATTTTTGAGGACCTGGGTTCCTGTACTTTTAGAGTAGTGGGTTGAAATCTTGATGAATCTCACTAGGAGCTTATTCCTTAATTATGGTGGGACACAAGATGCTGCTGACATCTGCATGTTCTTCCAAGCCCTGTGAACTCAGTGCCTTTCTGCAGTCAGGGAATTAGAAAAAAGAAATCCAGTGCTCTTCCTGTTACAAATAAAAGTTATCTTGATTGACTCATCACACAAAATTATTATTAATTTGTTTAAGTGTTTAATACTGGCTTTGCATGACATTGGATATTGTCTATGCTTTTATTTTAGCACTTGTGTAACCTGCTTTGAAGCCCTTTTAAAAGAGATTCTTCTGTCCACAACAGTTTATTTCAGTGCTCTGCTGTCCTTAGAGTAAGAACAATTTCCTAATTTGTTCTCTTTTCAATCTGGGCTTCTTTCTGAGCTCATGCAGGGTAGAAAGGGAAGCTTGGGGGTTCTGTGCCTGTGGCTCTGGTCTGATGTTTGCCCTCAGTAATGACACTGCCACTGTCCAACATCCCATGGAACTGGCTCCAAGTCAGCAGTCAGAAAATCCTGGCAGACCTTTGTTCTGTTTTCTGTTGCCCTGTGAAATTTTATTCTGTTTTCTATTGCCCTATCAAATTTTAACCTTTTTGTTTTCAGATTGTTCCTAATTTATTGGTTTGAATTCTCATCCTGCACCACATACTCAAAGGTTTTGCATTTTTGCAGCTCCCAGAGTTTTTTATCCTTGTGTTTTATTATGGTTCAAGTATATTTTACCTTTGCTTTAACCATCCTCAGCGGAATTACATTTTTATTTTCAGAAGATATCAACTGTGGTGCTTTTACTGTCGGTCAATTTATGGGTTAATAAACCATATTAATGAATCTGTAGATGGAAGTTTTGATTTGCAATAATAAAAGTTGTGCATATCACATACCCTTTTCCTCTCTGAAACAAAATTTTCCTTAATTCCAATTTACCCTTCCTTGAAGCGTGAAGGGGAGGCAAGTGTGGAAGGGGTTCTTAATCAGCTGGTCCTGGAGCATCTGCAGTTGGCTCCTCTCCAGTGGGGTGAGTACTGTCAAAATGGATTGATGATCTTTTATAAAGAATCTGCTGGCTTGTAATTTTCAGCAGCATGAGAATGATAATGTTTTCATTTACTGACAGTCTGAGATAGCGGAGAATTTCATAGGAATTTTATTTTCCTTTAGCTGTTTTACTTAGCTGCAGATAAATGTAGAATTGATATCTGTTTTATTTTAAGTACCACTGTTGGTTGATAGTAAATAGGAAACCTGACTGTGCACTTTTTCCTGTAATTTTCAGTTCTAGGTGTCTTGTAGGAGAGGTGGCTGCTACTTCAACTTCCCCTTTTTCTTACAGTGTGTGTTTTTAAAATAATTTCTCTGATTTTTTTTTTTTCATATGAATGGTAATGTCCTTGTGATATAGTTCTTATTATGGTCCAGACAATTGCATTACTAACTTTTTTGAGGTGCAGAAAATGACTCTGGGTAGCACAGAAGAATTACTTGCCTTAATTTTCCATTTAGAATGATGTTCCCACAATGAAAAAGTGAATTAATTTAATTTTGAAGAGTTGTAATAATGCGACTTCTGTCTGATGCTCTCAACAAGGCTTGTTCAGAGGCTTTGGAACATGGGATGTTTCATCCCCAACACTTCCATGTCAGTTGCAAGTTTCAGGTAAAGTCCCCAGGTCATCAGCAAATTGTTGCCAAAGCTTTTGCTTTTAAAGCAAATTTAACTCGATATTCCATATTTTAATACTTTGATGACCTAATGAGGAGCAACTTTAGGGAACAATGATCCATCATTATTGCCTGTGTTAATTATTAAAATTGAAATGACCCCAAACTCCATTATTTGTGTTCTCTTTTAATTGCTTGGTCTTTTCCAAGCATGTTGACCACCCTCAATTCATGTGTTAAAACCTGTGAGCACTTTGCTTATAGATGAGAAGATGAAAAATAAAGTAGTTTCTTGGAAGTATGTCCAACTTTAGCCATAATCAGCTACCTCTGAAATCAAGCTTTCCCAGCCTCAGTTCTTCAGAGGATTCAAAGATTTGGCAGCATTTTTTGGGATGATTGATGGGATTTGGCCACGATTGCCCTGGACCAGTAAAACCAGTGGTTTGTGTCAGGTGTGTGTTGTGAGCTCAGTGGTCACTTCTTGGCTCTGCAGAGTGGCTTTGACCATCAGCAGGTTTGTAACCTGGGCTCTGTGGTGGAAAACCTTCCTTTGGCACTTCTGCATAAGACATCATCTTAAGGATGAAAAACGTGTTTTTCTTCTTTCCCTGTCCCCTTGATTTGCTCCTTTTAATTCTCTTTATGCCAAATTCCACTGTTTTATTAGTAAAAGAGGCTTTTTGAATCATAGAATTGTGCCTGGCATTCCTGCCTGAATAGTGATCTTTGATGCACTGGTTGAAAAGCATGAACATAGCACTGATTTACAATAAAATCTCCTGTGGAGCTGGTTATTTCTCAGGCTGCTGATTAATTCACTTAACGAGTCCCAGTTTCTTGAGTTTTCAGCCAAAACTCTGTGATATTCTCTGCTTCATAGCTGCAAAATCCTTTGAAGCACAGTCTGTTGACTGATGGTGTTGTACATGTTGTGCTTTGCTCACACACTGAGCAAAGCAGGGAAAGGGAGATCCTATGGGATATTGAATGCTTGGTTTGCCACCACTTACATATGATATTTCCTAGTGGAAAGTTCAGTTTTGCAGAAATCTACTTAACTTTCTTTGTTGAATTTTTCCCAGTCCTAAGCTGCTAATGAATATTATCTATTTGGTATAACACACGAAGTATGTCCATGTGGAAGCTGTAGTTTACTGCAGAGATTATTGGAAAGGACATTTTGGTTAAATGGCTGATTTTACTTGGAGACAAGAGCAAAAATTGAAAATTAAAGACAATGGAGACATTTTAGCTTCTTTGAGTTGACCATATTTTTGAATATTGAGCAGTTAAATCTTTGGTAGTGCTGTGGGCAGGTAACCCTACCTGCAGCTCCTGCAGTCCCTCCAGACTCTGTACCATGGCAATACAGGAGGATGTTTTCTTTAATAATGTGTGGGATGCAGGAGGAATTAAGAGATTGTTATTGATTGGTAGGTGGGAGCTGTTGAAATGTCTGGACAGCCAGGGGATGTGTTTGCCTTTACAGGCACTTAGACAATGTGACACACTCTCTTTTGGACTTTAATTCTCTTTCAGTGCCAGAATAAATTTCCTGTTCAATTCTTACAGGCATGGAAACATGTTAAGAGTTTAAAATACTGTAATATTGTAGCATCAGCTGGATTTTTTTTTCCTTTTAATCATTACACTGTTTGTATTTACAACCTGGCTTTGCTTTGAGTTTTGTTTTTCTGTATTTGTTGACAATAACTTGTGTTTTAATATGAACTCTTTACTACTGGCCATCATTGTGACATAGCCTTTGCATAAATTGGCTAAAAATTTGGCTTAGATTTATGCAATAAAATTGATTCTATGATTATTCAAGGATTTTGCTATGCTGCTGGTCACATTGAAGGGTTTACTTTATTATAAGTGCTCACAGTGAAACATGAATGAATATTTAACATGGTTTTGATTAAAAAAATGACTGGCTCTTATTCAAATTTGTAGAAGCTGCACTCCAACACTCCTTTTAAAATTGGCATATTTAATTCATATAAGAGTTAATATTACATCTCTAGAATTATGAAAGCATATTGAAATAATTTTTCATGTAAATTTGACAATCCTGTCCTTTTTTCATTAAATACAAGGCAGAGAGTAGAATCAAAAGTCGGTGACATTGAAATTTTGGTCTGAGGGTAAGAAGTTACCTCTGAAGTTTGTCATAGAGAGGGGAAAAAAGTGATCTGTAGTGCACAGTTTGTTTTGTAATTTAATGACTGAGGAGGGGAAAAGTATTTAAGACATGAGGAATCATAAAAAAAGAAAATACTTCAAAGGCTGGAGTGAGAGTTCTTCATGTGTTGTTAGAATTGATTTTAAGATTTAGGACATCTCTGTAAAATGAAGTTGTCTGTGAGGCAGGTGAGTAAATCACATGTAATTGAAAAGCATCATCTTGCTCAACACCAGCAGGCTCAATGTTCTCTAAAATTTATGACATATTTCTTTTTACAGCTGGGCACCAAACCAAAGGTAGGCATAGATGAGGTTTTGAGGTGAATACATTAATACCATCAAACCAAGGAAACAGAGCCTGCAGGGTGTAGTGAGGAGAACCAAACCTCCTCAAAGGTCTGTGCCATGCTGGGGTTGGAAATGATCCGATGGAGTCATCTGTGGCTGCTGCCTGTGCAGGACTTCTTCAATCTTTATTTGATTTATGCCACTGACTTTGCAAGCAAGAAAAATCCCAGGACAGAACACTTCTCAATTTCTGCTGATTTCCATAGCAAAGTTATCCTAGGTGCAAATGTGTGTGCCACATTTTATTGAACTTGAAGTAGAGTTTGAACTTGAACTGAGTTTGAAATTGGCTCCTGATTGACTCTGGAGCAGGCTGGGCTTGGGATATTCCTGCAATCAGTGAGAAGTTCCTCTGAAACAAGGGGCTCCTGATTCTTTGAATGCTGTAAACAATTTTCACAACAGAAACTTATTTTGAGCTCTCCTATATTAAGTGAAATAAACTTAACTTCCTTCTCTGCCTACAAGCACCAGGTATAGAAATCTTTCCCTGATGACCCTCATGAGTATAAGAGGGAAGATTTATTGGAGTAAAATGGTTTAGGAATTTAGAACTGTAGACACTGAAAAGTGCTAGAGGTTTTAATATATCAAGCAAATGCTTTTCTTTCTCCATAGCAACTAACTGAATAACTGAAAATCAATGATCATACATGAACTCTAATATTACTAACAGTAGTGTTCCAAGAAACATGCATTTGTCAAGCTTCACCATGGAAAAAGTCCAGAAATAGATTTTGCTTCCATTCACTCTTTTATTTCATTCACTCATTTCATTTATTCTTCCCTTCTTCATAAAAAAATGCGAATTTCAGTACAGTTTTAATGTTTAAGTGTACTTGGATGCCTTTTCGCAATGCAGTGCATTTGATTTCCTAGTATGTGATTACAGGAGTACTGAAATCGCTGCTGTTGGATGCTGCTCAGGTCGTAAATAAGAAAAGGGATGTGCTGTAGACAAAGTCTTGACTATTTACTTGTTGTTAGAAAATGCTGCACTCATTGTTGTGGGCCCACAATAAATTCTGTGCCTACTGCAACATGTAAGGATATTGTACTTAGGGAAAACTAACAAACTCAGAAGTGAAGGCGGTGTTCAGTTGTTCCTTAGAGGTAGCTGGAATCAGTAGAAGATGTTGATTTAAAAGTCTTTTGAAATGTTTTATGAACCTGTGGTTCATGACAGCTTGTTTGGAAATTCAGTCTGGTTAAGTTTCACAAAGCATCTTATGGAAGCATTACTTTAAAAATAAATTATCTTAATTATTAACTGTATGTTTTAGAGAGCACCAAATCATAATCAGTTTTCACAGCTTTATGTTTTGTGGATATTAACATTAATTACTGAAGCTGCACACTGATTTTATTTTGTAGCTTCCAGCCTGACCTTAGACAATAATTAAATCTTGCTTTCCATAATTCATGTGATTAAGGGATTTCAGCAGTGTGAGATCACTGCATCCCAAATACACAAGAAAATATTTTGTAGTGTCTACCACACTACAAAGTGAGTAAATGATGCACCTCTAAGCTGTGTTTTGGATGTCCCCTGGACAATCTTGTCCCCATGGGCTTAGTTAAAATGAGCCAGATCTCTGCACACATGACCATTATTCAGAGTTTGGTTTTAGTCAGGGCAGTTCTACAATGTTGCTGCTCCATATTTGAAATTCCAAGGCTGTCTTGGATATATTTTCAAAGACTGAACTTAATGGGGATCTGTAAGGAAATAGTTTTACTTTCTCTTTTAATGAACAAACCCCTCCTAGGCCCTAGACAGGGTAATTTGTGTTGTATAGACACAGACTTGGAAATGCAAAGAAATCAGCAGGGTATATAAAGACCTGCCCACAAAAAAATGGTGAATGTTACTGTGTTTGTTCACCAAACTAAAATATTCCACAATTGTTTCTATTTTAGCATTACACTAGTCTGGCCACTGTCATTATTGGAAAGATGAACCCAAGAGCATTAGCCAGGAAATCTCAAGAATAAGCTGTCTGTAAGGTAGAAAATCACAGTCTGATTCACAGGACAACCAAAACTGAGAAACAGTCTGGTGATAAATGGATTTTGCAAGGTAACCGACATTTCTCATCCATTTAGAAAAATCTTCAGGTTTTTAATTTTTATTTTTAAGAACCAAGAGAGGTGGGAACACTTCCATATCTTAGCAGCTTGTGTGCAGGCTGTTTTGGAGGATATTTTGGCAATGCCAAGCAAGCAACATGCTTTAGTTCTTGGGAAGTGTTGAGGGGCTGGGGTAGTACTCAGAAAAAATGGACTAACGTGATGAAACTGGGGCATCTGACACAGGAATAATGGTCTCTCATGTCAAAACACACTGTTGTGTGATGTGTTTTGAAGCAGCTGTTGTTTCTGATCCCTGCCCAAGCTTTGGTTACTCAAATTGAAAAGAAAAACTCACACAGAAGAGGTTTCAGATACAACCAGATCAGTAGTGATTTCAAAGGAAAGATGCTAAGAATAAAGAGAGCACCCTGAAGTGAAAATAAATCAACAAACCTCTTCTGGAATGGCCAGAGAGAGTTTGTGTGAGTGCCAGTGGTTACTTCATATCAGGTTTCTGAAGGAACTGGCAGCTGGAGCTTCAGGTCCAGCACTTCTGACAAAGCAATGAGAAGACTAGGAGGGAAAATGGGGTACTAAATACTGATGGAGAAGTCTCATTACTGGTCCAGGATCATCCACAGATATGATGGGCAACCTGTTCCACTGTCTCACCACCCTCATTGGAAAGAGCTGTTTCCTTAAGTCCAATCTATACCTGCTCTCTTCGGTTTAAAACCCTTTCCCCTCATCCTGTCACTGCAGGTCTTGGTCACAAGTCCTCCCTCTGTATTTCTGCAATATTTCAGTAATCTCAAAAACCAAATGCCATTAATGAAATGGATGAAATGCAGTCCAAAAAAGGTGTTTATCTGTTCTGAGAGAAATAACACAGAAATCTGCTACAAGTTCAGCTGTCTGAAGTGGTTGGAAATTATTTAATTAGGTGTTACTCTGAGCTACCAGAGTAATTCAGCTGTGAGGAAAGGTGTATGTGACATTTGTCCAAAGCTCTAATGAAAAGAGCTCAAATCAAACCAGAACAAGAAAATGTAAAGTCTGGGAGGTGATCTAGGAATGAAGACTATTAGCAAGTTTATAATATAAAGATATTACACTGAATACAATTTGATCAATTATCCAAAGTTGAGAAAATCTGACGAGTGAGTTGTCTTCACTGTTTAGAAGCTCTACAGTCTGCTTGCTTTGAGTTGCAGTATCTCTGACATGCAGTTTTTTTAATTAGCAAAATCAAGAGTTGACTGTTCTCCAGGAATCCATCAGAAGCTCAGGAGCGCAGAAAAATTGCTGAAGTAGGGCAACTTTTGGCATGGGAGCACAGATGGTTTTCAGCACAACGTTAAGGGTTTTAGAACATTCCAGTAGGGATACTGGTGGAGAAGAAAGTACCAAAAAATGGTGTTTAATCAGTACAAAAAAAGAGAAAATGAAACAGGACATTGTGGAAGTAGGAAAACTAACTCATTCAAGCTTGATCAGGCCTGATCTGCCTAATACTTTTATTTTTTTGTGTTGAGTGACTATGTTCAATATTTAATTTAGAAAACCATTATATTTTTAAAGAAAAAAAAAAAAGAGCAGCTGTGCTTTATTTACTTCTTTATAGGAGTATTCCTTATGACATTTCAGTTAAGCCATAATAGGTGATTGAGAAGCACCATAATGATGATAAATTGTCATGCAGTTATGCAAGGTACTTCATTTTCTAGGTATTGTTAGAAGTAAATTGAATAATAGATTAAATGAACATCCAAATTAAAAAATGAAAAGTTACTGTATTAATTATGACAATGGGTTACATGTTGAAAAAGAACTATGTGAAGATAATTGTAAGGAAGAAGATTGAAAAGACAAAAAAGCTGTCTTGTAAGGTAGTTGGTGAAAAAGTATCAGTGAATCTGCAGGGAAATAGAGTTCTATTACTTTGATGAACATAGAAAATACCATTTGAATAAAATTTAGAAAAAATATGTTTCAGCTTGTGGACAACTTAAAAAAAATGGAAATTAGATCAGAAGATTTATGTATTAACAAGAGAAGCAAGAAGAATGCTTTGATCAGGTAAGATTTTAATTGCCCAACAATTAAACAAATTGTACAGTTAAGTGTGTAGAGAATGAGAAATGGAAAATATGCTAATGTAGTGGAGGACTACTCTGAACAGCCTGGGTAGGTTGGGTTTTACATGAGATTGATTTGAGGCAATAAACAGGAGGGGAGGCCTCAGTCCAGAGGCTGACACTGAGCTTTCCTTCTCTGGCTGCTAACACTTCTCAGCTTTGGTTTTATTTCCCGTAAAAAACCAATGCACATGCTTGGGACTGAAAGCCAGGAATGCTGTAAATGAAAGCAGCTGCCTCACTGGCCATGCTGGGCTTGGGATCAGGCCCTTTTTCACCAGGAAAATTTGTCATTTGACTGCACTGTGGCATCTTCTCGGTAGAAGTGCTCATGTACTCTGCTGTAGTTTGAAATTGATAAATTTAATCAAGATAAATGGAACATTTCTCTTTTATTTTGTTCTACTAAAAGCAAATTTTTCCAAGTATTTCCACAAGTTCTTCCCCCACCTCATGTATTTTGACTCATTGGTTAAGGCCAGTGTGACCTTCCGTCAGCAGAAGTTCTCCAGATGTTTTGAGGAGAGGGAAGTTGGCTTTGTTTTCATTGCTCATTCTGAAGTAGTCCTTTACTTCATCAAGGAAGCAGAAGTGAATTACCAACTGCAAAAACCATAAATCCAGCTCAATAAGCCTTGTAATTCTGAAATTAATGGCTTCCAACTGTCAAAACCTCAGCAGCACAGAGATCAGAGCAGACAGATTTGTATGAAGAAACATATGCTTTGACTGAAGTGCTCTCTTTCATGTCCTCTCATTTTCTCCTTTTCAGTCTCTCTCAAGTTTGACATCTAGCTGTCTATTTTTTAGCATATGAGATTTTTTTTTCTTCCATTTTGCAGTTTTTCTTAGCCTATTGCATCTCCCCATTGTGCCTTTAGTAAAACAATATAAGAACTAGATATTGCTTTTGTTTTTTATTTTCTATTCCTGACCCATGGATTAAGAAACTTAATAAATTTAATTAAAATAATAAAACTTAATTTCATTTGTTTAATTTGAATAATTAATTGATTTGATTTTACAAAAGGAGCCAGTGAAACACAAAATATTTTCTGAGCTTTAATTGTGTGTATTTTTTCATAATGTATACTCAATAGGGAACTTGGACTTTTTATATAATGTCTGTTACCTTACTAAGCATAAATTCAGGGTCACTTTAGTAACATTTCTCATTACCTGTGGATGCATTAGAAAAAGTTACAGAAGGAGAAATGACATTTTTTCCATCTCAGAATATCAAAGGGAAGCTAAGTAAATGCATTCTGTAGGATGGCTTTGTACAAAAGGACTTTTGTCAAATGATACTCGAGTTGGTTTTTATTACTCATGGCATTTTGCTTAGTGTCATATGAAGTTGTGGCTCAATAATTTCAGACACATACAGAACTGTTACAGAATTTCTATATCAAGGCCAGAGACATGAGATGAAATAAGGAAGAGTCAATTAAAAACGTTAGTAGGATATGGAAAGGGTAAAATATCTCAACAGTATTTGGAATTACACAGAGAAGTAATTGGTTGCCTCACGTGAAAACTTGAGGAAAGAAAGAAAAGGCAGCAGGAGCAATCCTCAATAATGAAAAGAAGTGTCAGAGGATAATTACATTTCTGTGCTTTGATAAAGAGTCAGCTGTCAGTTTTCTGAGTGAAAGATGGGGTTGAGTTGTTGAAGTCAAAGGAAAAACTCAGGTATTAAAAGTGTTGGAGACCATAAATCAGAAACCTGAGAGCAGAATCAGGTGCCACCAGCCTTGGATGGTTGTAGTGGGAAGCCTTGCATCGGTGTTCCCAGCTGTGGAAGCATTTAGTGAATTTGTTTTAGCAGGACATGAAGCCTCAGAGCTACTTTGAGGCTGCTCACAAGCTGCAGATTTCAGCTGGAGATTTCACCTGCCGGGGTGTCATCAGCAGCCCAGACCTGGCAGGGCTTCTTGGCTGGGGCTTGGCCTTCCTCAGAGCTCAGGCTGAGTAAACGTGACTTTGCACCTCTGCATTGGGCCACTTGGAACCTTTCTTTGAAATGAGACATATTTAGAACTCCCTCATTGTGCCCAGTAATTGAGGCCCAGGCATAAATCCCCCAAAAGAGGAGCTGACCCCACGTGGTTGGGTGTCCACACTGTCCTGCACACTGAGCTCCTTCGTGGTGCTTAACTCCCAACAACTGCATCCCTTCTCTTTTCCCATACATGCTTCACTTCCAGGAAGAAAACATCCAGGTTTATCTCACTAACCAAATAGCCAAAAAGCAGGTGTGAAGCACAGAAAATAAAAGCCAGTGAGAAGTGTAATCTCACATCTGAGGCTGGGATGGAAATAAGGTCGGTGAGCAGCTGTCAGTCGGAGTGAACAACCTGAACTTTTGCCTGTCAGAGTCAAAATGACCTCTCCTGTTTTCCTAGCAGCTATAATTTTGTGTGTGTTTTTGCTGGATCAACGAGTGAGTTTCTGAACATCTGTTCCTAATGAAGGTATTAATCAGCAAGGTGCTCACCATTCCCTAATTATGAACTGTTTTTGTCAAACATTTCGGCTGTGTTTGAAGGAGATGATTTCTGCTCGTGGGTACTCAGCAGATTGTGCTTTGTCTGCATATTGCTTTAAATTAATCTCATAACATGAAATATACATCTTCATGTTATTTAATTCAGTAGACTGCAGAAGGTGTCTCAATATAATTTTGTTTGGAGAGCCCTTTGTAAACTTATTGAGCTCCGTCTGAGATCCTTACTGCAAATAGGAATTTCAAGATTAAATTTATTTGTGACTCATTTCCAGCTCTTTTGTTCTCATGTCAATATTGTTCTTTAGTTGAAATAGCTTTTCTCAGTCTCTTCTGTTTGCCTTTTATCACTCTTGCTCTTTCTTTTGTGCATCTTGAGACAGCAGTCAGGACTAACTCTCTCAGTCTCTTTGATAGCAGAGGTTTTGGTTTTTTTTTTTTTATTTCTCACCCCACAATTATCTCAGTAGCCTTTGTCTGTGTCTGGTGTAAAGTATGGTTTTTGTTTTCTTAGATCTGCTTGACAAGCTTAGATCTTCACTAGCATTATTCCTGACATGGATCCTTAATGATCCACCTTAAAGTGAATCTGTGCTATCATTTCCAAGGCTCTCTGTTGTCCTTCTTTAACCACCAAGTTATAGTGAATATTTAGTATTTCACAGAACATGATGTAAGCTGTTGAAACCAGCACTGCCTGTCTCACAAGCAGGAGTTTGAAACAGGCAGTGATGGAGTAAATCCAGCTTGTTAAACCTTCTGGCTCATACCAAAGTTTATGAATTAAGACCAATGTGAGAGTTGCTGGTGCCTGGCTACAACACAGTGTTTGACAAGTTGCTGCTGTGCTTCTCTAGTGTATCTCTAGTAGGATCTTGAATGTTTAAGATGGATAATAATGTAGTCACTTTGATTAAATGCAGAATAATTAAAGTACCAAAATCATTAGAAGTTAATTTTGATTAAATTTGAAGTTTCAAGTACTCAGCACCATGACCAATAGTGTGATAAAGCAGTGTCAGCCTTACAGGCTGGAAACTTAACAGTTGTTAGCAACCCCAGATGTGCAAGTGAATTTCAAGTTTATGTTAGTTTTCCTTACACAATAACTGCATTTTGGGGAAGGTTGTAGGGCAGTTCTTTGGAGTCATTAATACTCAGAAATCCCTGCAGAACAAATAGATGCTACACAAAGGTAAGAAAAAATCTGGAATGACAAAAGACAAGGAATGACAAAGAGGCAACACAGGATTGTTTGCTTGTGAGGAATTGTTTTGGCTTTGGCTGTCACAGTACCTGGTTTTGTACCTCTGAGAATGCTGTGCATGAATCAGACAAGTAAAAATGAGCAGAAGGGAGCAGGAGTGTGACGTGAAGTGACACATCTGATAGGGGAGGCAGCTTGTAATAGAGGTTGGCGCTGATAATCTGGAAGCTGTTCTTCAAAAGGCACGGTGGCAGACAATGAAACTCTTCTGCTGTTTTGAGAGAGTAAAACAAATCCAGCCACTTGTTCATCATGCAGAATTAACCTTCACAAACCCTTCTGTTAGTGTAATAAATCATTTCTTCGGCCATGTATTGAGTGAAATCACCAACAACTCTGATATATGGCATGGCATCATTCTTAATCCTTCTCACTCTCCTTTAAAATGCCTTTTGTATTCCTCTGGTGCTGGCAACTTGGTAATAATCCAGTCATTTTACCTAATTTATGTAAAATACCACAGATGGTATTTACCTCTGTCATTCAACTGGAGTTTCAGACTGTGCAGCTGTTTGTTTGCCAAAGTGCCATAATAATCAGCAAACCTTAAGTTCAGTTGGATATTTTGATGGTATGAACTCAGCAGAAAATTGTCACGTGTCTAAATTTA